>JAECUM010015889.1:0-70423 GCA_016617855.1 Megalonaias nervosa | reverse complement strand
ATCATAATCACATCACATCACATGTCTGCAGCATGATACCTCAGTGCTATACATCACCATAAACTATCACACTGCAGACATCGTAGCGATGCGACTGAAACAATGTTAAAGCTACGCTAAAAATCCAAATCACACACACACACACACACACACACACACACACACACACAAATACAACACACACTCTTCTACTGTATCTAGTATGGAAACATTGCATTTCATTGCTAGGCTTAGAGAGATCACTCTAACCTCACGAGCTGAAATCTTCATGAGACTGGACTGATCCTGTGATATTTCAAAGTACACCGAGCGTATAAATCATTTCAGCCACAAAAACAGCACTTAATGGGTCACATCACCAGTTTTCCAGGTTTCACTGTAAGAAAGAGTTGTTGGCACGTGGAGCGGCTTGTCTCCGTGCGTTTCAAGTAATGTTTGAGAGCATGACCACTGCTCATTTGTTTCTGGAGCAGAGCAAGTGTGTGACAGTTCATTCATTGCCGATTGATGGTAACTTATTCTTTGCTACAAAATCCTGGTTGTGCCAAGATGATTATCGAGCCATCTGATTCGAACTAAAGATAATTCGGATAAACTGAACGAACATTTAATTCACTTACTCTATATGCAGCTGTTAAGGCTATCAATAAACAGGTTTTGTATGGTAGTAGTTTCAGCGAAATGCGAACTAAAAACACGATCTTACTGCAATTTAGTCTTGTTATCACCCATCACAGATTCCATTTGGGGAATAGGTAGAGTGATTTTGGTGGTTGGAAATCAAAATTGGCTAGAAAATCTGATATATATTTACCCTGACTTGCATCGTGTCTGTGATGCTTGAAAGTGTCAGAGATCATTGAGTGTTAGTCTTTGATAGTAATTGGAGCCAATGTTTTCTTCTCAAAAAGCAAGACAAATAAGTAAGCGAGTTGTGCAAATGAGGTATTCAGAGGTACGATGCTATCAATTTGGCAGTACTGCTTGCACATTTGCTACCTGAACACATTTTAAAGCTCATTTTGATACCATTGTTTGAAATTCGGATGTGCAGATACGACACTGAAACTTTAGAACTGGGAGTACTATTGTATTCTAACAAGATGTCTGTTTTACAATATTCAGAATGACCTGCTTGTTATCCAATAGTTGCGTCAAGTCCAAATTGCTCATGTGAAATACACACATGGAAAATCAGAACTTGGAACACATGTTATTTAGCATGAATCTAATCAGAATAAATGGTCAAATTAATCACATGATAACTCACATAAGAAACTAGAAATGTGCCGTAATTTCTAACAGATGCAATCAAAAGGAATATTTTCTAAGTTATATTTTCTTATGTGAACATTCAAATTCTCATGTGAGGAAATTAAATCTACACAGTTGTGCATTTGGCTAGTTTTTCCTTGGCTTACAAACTGCACACATGAGCTTGGAAAATCTTTATTTGCATACATTCCTAACAAGGTTCTCATATGCATTTTATGAGGAGCACATCAGAATTGCAGAGACGTTTCTGTTTGGAGGAAACCATATTTAATGGCTCATACATGACAACACCTATCCTACCTGGAAGTGAAACATAAATCTGCTTTTGCTTTGAAACTGAAAACTCGTTAGGAAAATGTTACATACTTTACAGAAGTTTATTAAATAGTGTTTTATATCAGTGAATTAGATGTAATGCACATTACAGGAATTCATACAGTAGTTTACTTTTCTCAAAATGCTATCTGTTGTCGGCAAATTATTTTCTTTGTTACATGTTATCCTCTGTGTTCATATAGATTTGACCAGTACCACTGCTTTGCTATTGATATGGTGAGCATTTTAATGACAGACTAAGGTGAGAAATGAATGTTCTCTCAGGATAATGCAGCTTTGATAAAGTTATTATTATCAAACATAAGATCTGGGAAAGGTTACGAAACTTTGCATAACAGTACCTGTTAAACACATTGGGTAAGTTGTGTGTGCAAACATTGCTAATCAGATAATGTTTTAGTGAGGCCTAATAACATATGAAATGATTAATAAAAACCTATGAAATCTGTACGTCTTCCCTTTCACCACTCATATTGTCTTTAATGGTGTTTTTTTCAGCATCTTCAGGGTTAAAGTGATGTTTGAATACAATGTATACATATTTATCATTATTCTGGCATCATTTGATCAAAGAATGTATCATATTCTATCAACCAACATTTTCTTTGCACAAATGACTAGAATTAGTTGTTTTGTTGTCTCAAATCTATATGCAGGGAAATCAGTAAAATATATGTTTGAAAAAGATAAGACTTTGTTAATATTTCATTCAGAGTAAATAGCACTGACCACAGGAATTTGGATAGCAAGGTCTATTTTTGCAGGTTCTATGAATATAAAATGCAGTGAACAAAAATCGTTTAAGAAATTTGGTACGGGAATATGTGGAAGCATGTGCTTTTCATAAGCTCGTGAATTGTGCAAACTTACAAGAAGCACAAGCTTGCGAATGTTAGTAAGAAAGTTACCAGAAACGGTGCGATGACTGAACAAGATTGTCCAGGTAACATATCCATTGGTCAGCTTACGTTAATGATACTAGCTTGCTGCAAGCATATTGAAAGGTACTAGGCACTATGAGTTAAAATTGGATGCAATGTGTGGATACAAGCTAGTGGATGCTCATTATGAACCATGATTATTTGAAAAATGTATCTATCTGATAATTGCTTTACACTATTTAAATTGAAAATGAAGTGGGTTTCTTTACTTACAATTGCAATACATACTAGGACATACATTCTCTATCTCACTATCATGAACACATGGTGGAATGATGATTGTGTGATGTTAAATACAGCTTGATATGTTAGATGGAATAAACCCAATTACATGTCACAGATGAGCTCTAGTGAACCCAGTATGAGAAAATGGAGGCAAGCCTCATTCATTAAAAACATTAGAAATTAGGTATTTATTACTCTTATCTGATGTGTCCTTGTTGTGCAACTTGTACAGATGCCATAATTAAACAAACTTAAATGACTGAGGGAATATTTTACCTTAGTCTGCATTTTCCAGTTAATATAATATCAGTAAACTTTGCATACATTACAATCAAATTCCTACAGCTGCAAAGTCATACAGTATATAACATTATCATCATTTAATTGTAGGTCCTGTCTTTTATGCTGAAAGCAAGACCAAGATGGAGAGTGAGGATGGAAAGAAGAAGGTATAAAACATTTAGGTTCATAATTATGGGACAGTATGGGGTTGAAAATACAATACTGACCAAGTGGCTTTTGGGAAAGATGTTAAATTATCACTGCGATTACATCCCTCTCTCCCCAGTCATGAAGATGATATAGTCTTTTAAGTGTTCTTATTTCCGAAACATTGCCTTGAATATTTGCCTTTCTGAAGCTTTACTCCACATCAGCAGGAACGTTACGTTCAACTGTTTTTTCTCTACAACCAATTTCATTAGGCAATCCTACTGATTTCGGGTCTATTAGGCCAAAACAAATATGTGTTTCTGGTTGGCTGACCATCCTTGGTTTTTGTTGCTGACCCAAACACTTTTTCCCCATCCCAAGTTAAAAAAAATCCCGAAATTGATCTGTGCATCTACATGAAGCGTTTAGGACATTGTACAAAGATGCACATTCATGTGATTCGCTAAAACGTTGTACATATTTTTGCGCCCTTGCAAAGCAGTGATGCACAAGAACAACTGTAAATTAGTGTCAAGTCATGCATATGAAAATGTCTCTGCACATGCGCAATATAAAGTTGTATTCAGCTGTCCACCCTTAAAGTTCTTGTCGTAAGACAAGTTAAACCGGTAGAAGTACATAAGAGCTTCTCACGACGTGTATTTTTTTAAAAAACAAAAGCTATTTGTACATCTGGTTTCTTCATTCACATGAATGGTTGTTAAACTAAATTTTATTGGCACATTGGGCCCTGAAAAAAAAAAAAAAAAAAAAAAAAAACAAAACATTATGTCGTAGTTTTAACCTTGCATCATTGCATCAAAGACGTTTTACAACTGCTCGTTGGTAATGCAGGCTGTCTAAAAGACCCAAAATTACTGAGTCCCAGCATGGTTCATCTTTTGATGATGAATTCCTTTGGCAAATATTGACCGATCATAGCGATGAAGGCAATTTATTTTTAACGTTAGGAAATATATCAGATTATTAGGGCTGGGAAAGTGTTAATGGAGATACCAGTGAGTGAATTAGAACCCGAAATCTTACTAAATACGAGTCCAATGTACAGGCAGGATGGGGAAAAAAACAACATACGCCAAGATGGTCAACCCCTCATTTCAGAGGTATTCCGAAATTAAATGTAGGAAAGGTTGCGTGCGACATTAAAGTACAGACAATTTAAGAGTAGACAGCACTTTTCATTTATGTTCCTGTCATAATTTAGCTCTGCGGAATCATGTGCTACAAAACCACATAACTATGACAGAAATGTTACGATAAGTTTAATAATAAAGAATCTAAAACTGAAATTAAGAAGTAAAGCTATTTATTTCATCAAAATACTTCTGTTTGAACATTCATAATAAGGCATCAATGACTTAAAATCCTAATACAACAATATGGAAACGTAAATATGGCATTGTCGTCAGCAGATTGCTAATTCAAGAAAGTTAAACTTCAGCAAAACTTGTGTTAGTGCAAATTCTTACTTTGGAGCAGACGTATCCAACATACAATACCTTCGATCTGTGAAAAATTGTACATAGCACATAAAAAAAACAGTTTTCAAACTTGTTCCAGCTGGCTAAGCTAGCCATGTATATGCCCCTTCAGACAGCAGACTTTGAAAGGGGGTTCTCAGTACAGAACAATATTCATTTGCAGATAAGGAACAGCTTAAGCTCAGAAACAGTGAACAGATTAATGCTGATAGAATTAGAGGCAACCTCTTTTAAAGATTTTGATTTCAAACGGGTCTTACAGAATGAAGCAGGAATAAAGTCAGATGGATATTAAAGTGTTATGTTATGTTGAACATTGGCCTTTTCCTCCTCTTCATTTATGTTCTGCTGGTACTTATTTGTGTGATAAGGGGGGGGGGGATCCTGGAAGCATATGTGCATGATATATACCAATCGTTTTACATATATTTTGTTATTTTATTTTTAACTACCTACCTACCTCCCTATCATTGCAATAGGAAGCACATATATTTTTGTTCGGCCTTAGCTCAAAGGCTAACGTCATTTTGACTGAAAAGAGGACAGTTTGTACATAGTAACTCAAGATCTCCAACCCCACAAAGAAACCCAAAAATCAAAAAAGGAAACTCTCAAACACCGGCTAAATATATGCCTGTAATATGCGTAAAGGGTGAACAGTCCTACTTAGAACTCATACAAAACTATCTCTGGGGCTGTTTATGGAACAACTTGTTATAGAGGCAATTAAAAGACTAAGCGTTCAGTTAAAAACAATAGCCATTTCATGTACATGTGATGTGAACTATTTTAGGAACATGGTTGGCAGAACATTTTCAACTATGCACATATTGAACAACAACCCATAATAATCGGCTATTATGAAATGTGGCGTTTGTGAAAAGATATTGGGCTTCATATCTCGTCTCTGAGACTAGCTGTATTGAACAAGCATGAATCCATTTTTTATTCTTGTCTAACTTCAGTAGCTCCAGTACCTAGAGAGACAACCAGTCTCAGTTCAATCTGTGTTGCGGATGATCAAAATTTTCGTTTATACCCTGTTAGGTCAACACATTTTTATCTCAATGCCATCATAGTGAAAAGGTAGATCAAGATCTTTTTCTTCCCCCTAACGGATGCATGGATATTTTGGCTCCCACAATTTCATGGCAACTGTCATTATCATTTAAAGGACTTAAAAACAGTCCCTTACCGAAAGAGAACCTTCTTGTATGTGATTAAATACAAATGAGGGTTGAATTGCCACTACTTCATGTGCTTACTTAAATAATTCTTCTGTGATGAAGGAAATATTTTGGCCATCAGATATTGTCTTCTCTTCTTATCTCCACTGTTTTGTGCAATGTGACATGCCTTGCTTCTGTGGGATCCATAGCTGTGGCACGATATGTGGCCAAGAGAAACACCAACACACAACAAAGAGGATTCTCCACCTAAACAAATGTTGTGTAAATTCTATTATTTGTTTTGATCAGCTTAACATCAACCATCCCACCTAACTGACATTCAGATATGCAATGCTTTATTGGGGATAAACTAATTTTAAGTGTGTAATGCTTATCCATCGTTAATGCAGAATGCCCTCCTACTCCACTATAATGGCACGGTGTAATTGTTATCGTTCATTACATGGGCATGAAGGGTGTATGGGTGGACTGTGTCATCCACAATAATTTGAGATTTTGTTCAGTCTATTGAAGGTTTTGCAGATGTAAAAATGTATTTGTAAAAGCGCTTATGTGACAAGACAGAGGGATTGAGAAAGAGTGTGTAATTATGAGTGAATATGCGTAAGTTTATAATACCACAACGAATCTATACACATGAGGAAATAAAAGTATAAAATCTATTCTAGCCAAAGTGCAAAAATGTTAACAATAGCGGAATTAAAAGGGACTAAAAGCGGCATACGCACGCTAGCCAAACGGCAAGTCCACAACGAAACTATTCATGTGAGAGAATAAAAGCATAAAATTTATGCTAGCCAAAGTGCAAAAAACAGAAGACACATGAAGACCAAAGGACAAGTCCATAACTTCATAAACTATATACTTATGTATACTTATATACACTGTTGTTTGTTTGTTTTGTTTTGTTTTTCTCTATGTTCCACACCTCCTCGCAAACTCCATTACTAATTAGCCCAACCCGCATCCTTGCATGCTCCTTGCATACTACACTAACCAATTAACCCAACCCTAAGAAAAACTGTTATTTTTAACCCAATTCTAACAAAAATTATATATATATATATATATATATATATAGTATATATATATATAGTATATATATATATATATATATATATATATATATAAGACAGATAAAAAGACAGAACAACTACTATCGACATAACTACCAATGACAACGTAATCAACAACACAACGGAGAACAATCAAACAGACAACGGAACTACAACAACAGCAACAACAAAGAACACACAACAGCAACAAGAACCCCAACAACAGCACATAATAATAAACACCAATACCCCAAAGATTGCAACAACCTCTACAACAATAGCAACAACTACTCACCAGCAATCCAATACCCCCTGCCAACAAAGGATAAGATCTGCACCAAAGTACACCATACATAATAGCCAAAGGGCTGGACCGTCGGAACACATAACAACAAGGGAAATGAAGGAAATTCATAAAGTACTAAAAGACGCACAACGGGAAGTCCAAAATTCATTACATACTGAATACCATGACAAACCTGAATACGAAGAAGTAGCCCAAGCACCGAAAGGAAAACAACCAATCAAAGGATCAAAAAAAAAAAAACAAAACAATCACGCCAAATGACAAAGAAACAAGAAAACCGAATGATAAGACAGATGGACAACAACAACACAGCAACATAAACATCTCAGCCTCCAGGAACAAAGCTTACACAGACAACATAGACACCAAACGGCCAAGCCCAGCACGAGACCAACACCAACAGATAAGACCAAAAATAACAAAATATGACTACCATCCACCAGAGTTAACAATCTCCAGCTACTGCCAAAAGTTCTATATTATCAGCACAAAAAGCCTTGCAACAGCACTACTTCAGCACCATAACGGAATGATTTGGATCATCAGACCCCACTCAAATTACATCATCATCTGGTGCAGCACAAGCAACCAACTCGCCAAATGCCTCGAATTAAATAACATAGCAGGTATAAGAGTTACAATCAAAAGACAGAGCAATATATAAAACTCAGACCATGGACACAACAAAAACATCCACTACAACCACGAGAACAACCAATGCTAACACAACAAGAGACAGGTGCGAAAGGAAAGATAACGAATGCCCCCACCTCAGATTTAAAGCAGTACTAAAATTGACGGGAATACATACACAGAAAACTACAACTGAACTAGAAGCCGACCTAAAACACCACAAGATCGCACATAACCAGATCTCCAAATTAAGAAACAGCCAAGGAAAGGAAACAAATACCGTATTGATAGAATTCACCAAACCACCACCAACGGCCATTAAGATGGGACCACAATGCAGGACAATAAAATTGCATAAATACATTAATAAACCGAGATACTGTAACAACTGTCAAAGATGGGGACACTTCACTACAAGATGCCGATACCACTCGCGGTGCTATAAATGCGGAGGAAAACATACTGGAAACTATACGGCGCAAGCACACAGATTCGCTAACTGCAGAGGGCAACACTTCCCTTCTTCTGCAGAGTGCCCTCACACACTAGCAGAAACGAAGGATCATTCAAATAATGGAGGACAAACAAATTACATACACTCAAGCAAAAAAAAAGAACACTACAATCTAAACACCATTCAAACGACGATCCCACTGAAAACGGCAGTGACAACCAGTGCAATTTTACCAACCAAAACGAATAATTCAACCCAACCATCCACAGCCGCCCTGCAAAGAAACAAAGTAATGACCGCCAGATCACCAACATCAACAGCTACCGCCACACCAACACAAGCAACTTATAGAAAAGATAAACAATACACCAAAGCAAGAATTGCTCTACTTCCAACACCATCAACTACCAGAAAAGATAAATCAAACACAACCAGCGCGCCCAAACGCAGTATCCAGCAGCAATACCACAACCATCGCACCCATAAGCAAAGACAGAAGTTATACCACAGAAAAAAGAGAAAAGACAAACAACAGACACACCACCCCAGAACAACACAAAACAACCAACAAAAGGAGAGAACCACAAAACCAATGACTATCTCAACCCTACACTCATCACTCAGTACCTTCAAGAACTACAAAACGGAATACAAAAGAATACCCATCATAACCAAATTAAAAGGGAAGACTACTTCAATTTACTCTACACACTAATGGAAAAGATTCTCTCCAAGACCTCTTAAACTCACTCCATCTATATCAATGAACACATAAACAAAACCGTACTACTATTATGGACTACACAACTAAATTTATCATATGGCAATGGAACTGCAGAGGATTATATGCAAACAATGGAGAACGTCTGTCAGCTATCAACACGGCCGTCAACAAACCGGATATCATGTTCCTTCAGGAGGCATACCTAACGGAACCAAACAAGGCGTTCCCCAAAATAAAGAACTATGATGTTAATTTCCACAAACACAGAACCAACGGGAAAAAGGGGGAGGATTGGCCATTTATGTACGTAACACCATCAACAATATAACAGAAATCAAAACGAATGTGGACTTACCAGGAAATCTCATCGAGTATCAAGCACTCAACATCAAAATAGAACCAAAAAGGTTAACCATCTACAACATATATGACCCAGGAACAGGTACTACGAACCCCGCCCAAAACTACATTGAAATACTCAAGAATCAAAGCATTAATAGTGTTATCTGCGGAGACTTCAATGCGCACAACATAGAATGGGGTAGCGAACACACAGACACCAGAGGCAAATGTATTGACAAATACGGCAGGGAAAAACAGCTATTAATCCTCAACACAGGGACGCCTACCAGAATAGACCCCGCTACCGGAAAATTCTCGGCCATAGATCTAACACTCGCAACTCCAGCTATTGTACAAATAACAGACTGGGAGGTAATGCAACAGAGCACACCGGGGAGTGACCACTTCCCATTAAGTATTACAACATCTTTAAACAGCCCAAAGGAACATCAGAGACATGTACAGAAATGGAAAACAGACAAAGCCAACTGGGACCTTTTTCAAGAAAACCTGAGGAAAATACAGCTATAAGACCTACAAAGTGCAGACACTAACCAATACCACAACAACATCACCTAAGCAATAACAGATGCAGCGCAGGTAAGTATACCCAAAACAAGCGGAAACTCCAACAAAACCAGCATACCATGGTGGACTGACGACTGTCGAATTGCCATTAAAGAAAAAAAGAAAGCACTCAACAGATTCAAACACAAAAAAATAGCCTCGGACTTCATTAATTACAAACAGAAAGAAGCTAATACACGAGCAGTAATTAAGGAAGCTAAAAACAACTCATGGAAAACATACAGCTCCACCCACACTCATCGCACCAGTTCCAAAGAAGTATGGACGAAAATCAAAGCCATTAGAGGAAACGTCCCTACAACAACCCCAAAGATGGCAGGAGCAGAAACCAACCAGGAAAAAGCGGAACAGCTAGCCATTCACTTCACAAATTCCAGCAGCAACAGCAATTACACTCAAACATTTATGGGGGGCCCCGAGTGGCCGAGTGGTCTAAAGCGCTGATCGTTACGGATCACTGCCATCTCACCTCTGTCTGCGTGAGTTCGAGTCCAGGCTCGGCTATCGTGGGTACGTGAGAAAGCCTGCCAGTAGCTTCTCGTGGGTCGGTGGTTCTTCCCGGGGTTTTCCAGGGTTCTTCCTCCACCATTAATACTGGCCGCCATGTATAGCCTATCTTGTGCTGAAAAATGGCGTTAAACCCTATAACAACAACAAACATTTATGGCGAAACGACAAGAACTAGAAAAGGAGTTCCCCACCTATTCACGGATCAAACCACGGAACAAACGAACAACGACTCACCATTGAATGATGCTTTCAACCTTCAAGAATGGAGAAAAGCACTGAATAATAAAAAATGCACATCCCCAGGAGATGACAACCAAAACTAAGATATCTACAAACACCTACCAAGCAATATGCATACAATAATACTGGACATGATCAAGCTGATATGGAAAACAGGAAACATACCTACAGCATGGAAGCAGGCAATAGTCATCGCCATCCCCAAACCAGGGAAAGACCCTAAAAACGTAGAATCCTATCGACCCATCTCACTCACAAACTCCATATGCAGAATCATGGAAACAATGATCAACAACAGACTAAGACAAAATCTGGATAGGAATAATATACTCACAGAGAACCAAAGTGGATTTAGAACAAAACGATCCACCTTAGATCAACTAATCCGATTGGAAGCCGACATCAAACTTGCATTTAATGCCAAACGTAAACTGGATAGACACCTGATAGCAATATTCCTCGACCTCGAGAAAGCCTTTGACCTCGTCTGGACTAAAGGACTATTCTCCAAGCTCAACCAATACGGAATAAAAGGACGGATGCACCGATGGATCTCAAACTTCCTCACAGGAAGACAAATTAAAACTAGAATAGGTGACACACTCTCCAAAACATACACTCTGGAAAACGGGACACCCCAAGGAAGCGTTCTAAGCCCAACACTATTCAACATCATGGTCAGTAACCTCGGGGAATACATTGACAACACAATCAACCTATCCCAAGTTGCTGACGATGGCGGAATCTGGAAAGCAGGAAACTCTTATAGCCAAAAATACATCTAACAACTACAACAGAACCTAGACGGTATAACCAAATGGGCGGACAATAGGGGATTTAAAATTTCAAGCGCCAAGACTGTAGGAATACTTTTCTCCCCAACCAATAAACAGACACCCATATACCCAAAGCTCTATCTACAAGGCACATCAATACGATTAGTCAAACAAACATACTTCTTAGGAATGTTACTTGACGAAAACCTCAACTGGAAACCTCACATAACAACATTAATCAAAAACTGTCAACAAGAGATCAACCTTCTACGAAACATCAAAGCGACAACGTTGGGAACCGACAACAATACGCTTCTGATGCTGCAAAGATCCCTAATCAGGGCTAAATTGGACTATGGCTGCCAAGTATATGCATCTGCAAACAATACACCATACAATACAAAGCACTCAGACTATGCACAGGGACACTACCCAACACCTCTATCAACGAATTACAGATATTATCGGGAGACTTGCCATTACAACTCAAAAGAGAAGAACGAATCTTGAGATACGCCATCAGAAACTCTATACATGCGGATACCAACCCAACTAAAATGACAATCCAAAAATGTAGGACACATTCAGTACTAAACTAGTACTAAACCCTCCAGCAAGTAAAAGGGTTCATACCCTCTGCAAAGAAATCAAGATAGCAGACATTAAAGCTGAACAACACAAAATCTGCGATCCAGCCCCATGGAGAAACAACGCCCCTAAAATAAACCTTATAGCCCAAACCCTCGGATCCAAACAACAAAATACATGGAGAATTCTAACAGGAATACGCAACATCATAGAGGAGACCTATAATTGATACACCAAAATTTACACCGACGGGTCCAAATCTACAGACCTAAACAGAACAGCCGCAGCCATTTTGATACCGGAACAACATATTCAAATTGGCGCTAGACTCCCGGACGGTTCCTCCATATCTACACAGCGGAATTCTGGGCAATTAACGAAGCACTAAAATGGATAAAGACCCAAATCCACAATCAACACGTCATCATCACAGATTCCCTAAGTGTCCTAAAATCCCTGGAAACTGGCACATCAAAAAACAGAGGAAATATGCTATAGGAAACCATGTCAACCATACGGGAACTTGAAGAAAAACAGCACTACATCGAATTTCTATGGGTACCATCACACATTAACCTGACCGGAAATGACAAAGCGGATCTTGCGGGGAAACACAACCTCATGAACAACATTATACACCCTCAACCTTACAGCGTCCAGGAATTATACAGTCAGGTAAAACACAGAATACACCAGAAATGGCAACAACTCTGGAATAACTCCAACAAGGGCAGACACCTATTCCAACTGCAAAAAGACGTCGCTAGAAACATTAAGCCACCCAAGACGATGGAAACGGCCGACCTCAGAATCATCAACAGGATAAAGACAGCAAAAACACTACTCAGAAGCAGTTTTGGAAAATATCTCAAAGAACAACAAATCCAAACCATCAACTGTCCCCACTGCCCTGTACCAGAAACACTAGGCCATGTCTTCAACACCTGTCCCAGATACCACATCCAACGAAACAACTTCCGGGAATATCAAAAGAGGATCGAACACCAACAACATACCCTGAGCTACTGGACAAGGAACGGAACATAAACATCGAACACACATACAAGAACATAATACTGTACCTAAAAGAAATTAATAAACATGGCAACATATAAACGCACCCCAAAAATAAAACACAAATACAACTACAACAACAAACAAAAAAGGATTAAAGCACCAAAGTCGCGCTAGCCAAGGATAGGATCATAACACACGCACAACGGGCCGACAAAATAGACAACGCACTCACCAACACAGAAATACAAACAACATATATAGACACAACTACAACTACAACTACAACAATATACCAGAAGGAATATAACAACGAACACCTGCTAACCAAAGGGCAAATCCATAACAAACCTACTCTCCACCTAACCTCTTAGTATGTGAACCAAACCCAACAATATAATCCTAACAACCAACGACCAACTAACAATACCCCCCCCAAAAAAAAAATTATATATGTAGAACTTCTTCCTCCCTGCCTGCATGACGCTTTACTGCCCACTTAGGGGTATGCACCAGCCTATGCGTGGACTGGAACCCTTACCCTGAACTAATACTACACCTAAATACATGCTTAATCACGGGATAGACGTGCTTGATGTGCCCCACGGGGACCTGATTATTCAGCAAGGGAGTCTGTCTCACTAAGCAACAAAAACACACAAACATTAAAAACTACAAACTTCCAGGCATATGCTCCCAATCCCAATTAACAATGATTATTAAAATATATATATATATATATATATATATATATATATATATATATATATATATATATATATATATATATATATATATACTTACACCTCCTTCTTTCTTGCATGTGCCCACCATACACTAACATACAAAGAAACACAATATTCTTTTAAAAATATCGAGAGAAAACGTACGATGTGGGCAGGAGATGGAGGGTGAAAAAAGAGGAGGAGGGAGAAAAGAGAGGATAGAGGAAAGGAAAAGTAATTAAGAAGCAAAACATCAAAGCCAACGAAAGTCAAACAAAGAACATCAGCAAAAATAGCGCCACAAGAACACCAAGAGAAAGAACCAAAAACAGCAAAGAAAAGCAACAAGAAAAAAGAAAAGAAATGACAAGGCATCTACTATCAAAATAAATAAAGAAAATCCTTTCCCTTTCTTTTTTTTTTCCCCGCACAAGGGAAAGGTAGCCGATTCGAGTGACAATTTCACCTCGTAAGAAGGTGTTATTGTCTGCTTAACTTGAAAAACTACCGCCTTTCTTTTTCTTTTTTAAGGGCCCAAAACAGGTGCTAGGGAAAATATACTAGCAAACACCTGGGTGGAATCCTAGAGACAACAAGCCTGTAATGTTTTAAAGATTTTCCACCAAGAAGCCCCTTTATTTTTATTTTTTTTCTCTCCTATGAGGGTCTTCCTTTGGCTATCGAAGACCTCATTCGATAATAGCTCTATCCATAAAAATCAAACTCGATCCTTTGGTTCCTCCGTCAAAATTAACGACTAACGCAAACACTGCATGACCCTAACGTCTGTGGGATGGCTGACACCCAGCTGATTGGTTCTATTTCGACAATACAAAGGTACACTACGTACGCAAAATTCCAATTATTCCAAATAAACGTAACAAAATTACAAAACTAACTACATTAGGTCAATTACCCAGGTGGCTCACACGTTACTGGAGATAGGGTCTGTCCACTTGTACAACTGTCTGTCCACTTGTACAACTGGACTAAATTTGATCAAATAAAGTACGGCCTTGCGTTTGGGCGCATACACTGCGGGGCCTTCCTGTGCCGTTTGTCGCCTCCCTTCCTGGGTCCTTTCTTCCCTTTTCTCTTCACGACATTTAAGTAAGAAGTGCGACCTTCGCACATTAACGCGGGTTGTAGCGGCACCCTTCCTACAACCCGGACCAATTAAAAGCTCGACACTCGAGCATTAACTAGTCGTGAAAGCTCTTAGTTAACATATGCAACTTAAATCCTTTGGTTGGTTGGATTCGCGCCATTCAACATTGAATAGTCAACGATGGCGAGCAATCACGTCGACAAGATGCAAAAATTGCTAGGGGTGGTGGATTATTTAGGGATGGTAGAAGAGATGTTAGTATTGGTGGAGTAAGATGTTATAACCCACCCAGTGTGAAGATGGAGATCAATAATTTGAGGAAAGCAAAAGAAAGATTAAGGGAAATGATAAAACAGAAAAAAGAAGAAAAGGAGGAGACGGAGGGAAAATAATAGATGAGAGCTTGCAATGGAAAATTAATGAAAGAAGAAGAAAATGAGAAGAGGAAAAAAGAAGAGAAGGAAGAGAAGAACAAAGATGAGAAAAGGAAGAAGAAAAATGTCCTGCAAAAGATAAAGTGTTGGTGGAGAAGAAGGGAGGAGAGAACGTAGAAGAAAGATAAACGGCCCTTTTCAGGGCCACTCATATGTCTAGAAAAGATATCTATTCTCTATTGCCTTATTGATGTATTTCTTGGTTTGTATATGTGCATGTATATGTATGTGTAATGTCTATGTTGTGTTTGTCCCTACATACAGTAGCGGGTATTCAGGTCAGCCACTTGCAACACTGTCACTAACTGCTCCGCACGACTGAGGTCAGCCAATTGCAACATTGTTGCAAGTGGCTGTCACCCCTATCCAATTCCCCTTGTCGCTATACAGTCCCAATCTCTTGTCGCTATATTCAATTTCCCTTGTCGCTATACAGTTCAAATCCATTGTCGCTATGTTAAATTCCCCTTGTCGTTACACAGTCCCACCCATGTTAAATTCCCCTTGTCGCCATAGATCAAACACCCTATTTTAACATTAAAGTCCTATTGTCACCATTGTCCAAAGGGCAGGGGACAATGTGGTCCCCACTCTCCAAAATTTGCGGAACACATTTCTGAGGGACAAAGGGCAGGCGGCAATGTGTTATCCGCTCTCCAAAATTCGGGAACACGGAACATTTCGTATGGACAAAGAAAACCACGTAATGTGCTAACAGTGTTACAGAAATGAAATAATTTGATTTGCTTTGACTGATTTGCCTATGTAACTTTGTGGTTTGTACTGTACTATAATATTCTATTCGACACTTACATTATTGCAAAAATGTTTTATAATATGCTCAAATAATTCATGAAACATTAACATGTTTACATATCTGATTAACCTGAAATAAACTGTAGCCTGTACATGTAATTCACATGAACTAATCTGTACAGTGTACATGTAATTAACCTGAAATAAACTGTACTATGTACATGTAATTCACATGAACTAATCTGTACAGTGTAGATGTAATTAACCTGAAATAAACTGTACCATGTACAGGTAATTCACACGAACTAATCTGTATAGTGTACATGTAATTAACCTGAAATAAACTGTACCATGTACATGTAATTAACCTGACATAAACTGTACCATGTACATGTAATTAACCTGAAATAAACTGTACCATGTACATGTAATTAACTTGAAATAAACTGTACCATGTACATGTATATAACCTGAACTACACTGTACCATGTACATGTAATTAACCTGACATAAACAGTATCATGTACATGTAATTAACCTGAAATAAACTGTACCATGTACATGTATATACCTGAAATAAACTGTACCATGTACATGTAATTAACCTGACATAAACTGTACCATGTACATATAATTAACCTGAAATAAACTGTACCATGTACATGTAATTAACCTGAAATAAACTGTACCATGTACATGTATATAACCTGAAATAAACTGTACCATGTACATGTAATTAACCTGACAAACAGTATCATGTACATGTAATTAACCTGAAATAAACTGTACCATGTACATGTATATAACCTGAAATAAACTGTACCATGTACATGTAATTAATCTGACATAAACTGTACCATGTACATGTAATTAACCTGAAATAAACTGTACCACGTACATGTAATTAACCTGAAATAAACTGTACCATGTACATGTAATTAACCTGAAATAAACTGTATCATGTACAAATAGTTGTAATTAACCTGAAGTAAACTGTACCATGTACATATAATTAACCTGAAAAGAACTGTACTACACACATTAATTTACCGTTCAGGAGCTTGTTTTGATTTAACTTTAGTATACAGTGTAATCTACCAGCATTTGTTATAATACATACCTATGTATTCTAAATTACATTTCTTTCCAAACTAATAAATCATTAATAAATGACAAAGTGTATATTTGTATAGATGCATCTCGTTTGTTAGTATTTCAGCCTCAAAAGAAATTAAATATTCCTTGCTGACCACAATATTTATTCTTCCATTAGATGTATAAGCATTCAGCAGTATGCCACTTTTACCGTAACCGATAGACCTCTACCTCTTTTTGCTGCACATTAAACTACCTTAGTACAACACGTGTAAATATTGCAAGGTTTTATTATATGTTGATCAGCTCCTATTTGCGTGTTACTAATGTAAACAAACTATGTAGAGGAAGTATCAATAAGCATTTACATGACACAGAAAACTAGCTCTGACATTTTACATCCTACTGTTTTCATTCAACAACAAGCATGCACATGACCTAGAAAACTGGGATATTTCACATCCTACTGCCTTTTCTTCAACAACAAGCGAATGAAACTTTCTATGCAATTTGATAAAGTTTCGGGTCTTTTTTATAATGCAATAAGTAACTTCACCTCACAAGTCAGTGGCAACCAGACCATGCAAACAAAGCTCTATATTTTTAATATCATTCTGATTTTTGTCAAGCTTGGGGGAGGAGGGGTTAATTTTAATATGTGGTCTATCAGTTTAAACTTGTTGCAGCAAATCTCAGACTAATATATCGTCAATTAAAGTACATTTTAAAAGCGCTTGCCAAGTTTCATATACTAATTTCAGGTACTAATAAAGGCATTACCAAGTTCCGTGTATCAATAATGGCATTACCAAGTTCCGTGTATCAATAAAGGCATTACCAAGTTCCGTTTATCAAATAAAGGCATTACCAAGCTCCGTGTATCAATAAAGGCATTACCAAGCTCCGTGCTTACCAAGTTCCGTGTATCAAATAAAGGCATTACCAAGCTCCGTGTATCAATAAAGGCATTACCAAGCTCCGTGTATCAATAAAGGCATTACCAAGCTCCGTGTATCAATAATGGCATTACCAAGTTCCGTGTATCAATAAAGGCATTACCAAGTTCCGTGTATCAATAAAGGCATTACCAAGCTCCGTGTATCAATAAAGGCATTACCAAGTTCCGTGTATCAATAAAGGCATTAGAAAATGTCATGTAAAAATATGAAATGTATAGCCATCTGAAATGATGTACTATTTCTATTCAGCAAGGTGTCCGTGACTTTACAACCTAATGTGCCTAGAAGTAAGAAATTCAATTTGTAATAACTTTTACATTTACGAGAATTTTTGATGCGGTAAAACTGAATTTGAACTTGGGAATAATCTATATCAGAAAATTTTATTAATATGTGATCATGGAAGAAAAATGCAATTTTAAAACGGAACTCTAAAAAATAATTTAATTTACTTTTTTTGTCATAATAAAATATTTCAATTCACAAAGTGCTAAAGTTTAGAGACAACAAGTTTACAAGCAGATGCTGAACACAACAAGTAGTTACTCATATAAGATAATGGCCATTCATGTTAGATAGTGGTTACTGATGGACAGGCTGGGCATTAAATCTCATGGCATTGGTCACTTATGGACAGGCTGGGTATTAAACCTCATGGCAGTGGTCACTCATACACACGCTAGATAGGGTATTAAATCTAGTGTCAATGGTTACTCAAACATGGGTTAGATAGGGTATAAAAGTCATCAGATATCGTACAAATACTGACACTTATCATGTGGTAGTTACAAGGTGTCATGGATGTACATAATTGTCAGGGTAGTCGACATGATGCCAAGAATTACATATAAATATGGTAGATGTAACAAGGTTTATCAGACAAATATAAAGTGCAGTATTGAATGCAACAATGAAAGGTGACCATAAGAGAAGTGAAACACTGTTCCAGGGAGGTAACTCTCCCTGGAATAAAGGCATTACTATGTGTAGTGAAGACGCACCCACTGTCTGTTTGACCGCAGCCCAGGATTGTTGCCAGAATGATTGAAACTGAGATTCCTCTTTTTGTCATGTGCTGAGGGAGCTTCTGCATCAACACCAGGCTGTGAGGGTGGATCCAAACTAATTCAGCTGCTGTGGCCCATTCCCGGTATCAAGTATCAACATAGCAGTTGAACTGTCTTGAATGAATGAGACTGGTAGGTGAAACAAGAGTCCCATGAAGAGACTGGCACTCTGTTGTCGGAAATGAATTTCTATATTGGAATTACAAAGTGCTCATTGGTTTTAGGACTAAATCACTATTTTTTAATTATTGTGAGTTCATTCAATTACATACTGGGTCATACTACTGTGATACATCAGGTCTTGGCACATTAGCACAGTCCATGTTACCGGCACATCAGCACATTCATGATTTGAATTCATTCGAAACTCTACTGGAATTCATTCAGAACATTCTATACTTTGGGACATATGATAAAAGTTAGGACTATTTGGGATTTAATTACTGTGATACATCAAATGACTGTTAATACATTGCTACAATCCAGGCCACTGGCATATTATCATGTTCAAGACTACAGTCAAATCAACACATTCAATATCGGAATTTATTTGCAGTATCACCCACACATAATGTTTTAAAATGACAATACTGTATAAGAACACTTTAAACAAACAATGAGAACCTTTTTTACTGACATAGTTGTGACTAATACAATGAAAAATGTGGTGGTGACACAGCTGAAAAAATAATTTAATGACATTTCTTTATTGCCGATACATACTTGTATTACTTCCGCAAACTTTAATTTCTCAACAGATATCAGCCATTCGAAGATCATGCCTGGCCTCGAGTGCAGAGCATGAAAGGAGGCCAGGGTACCAGGTAAAACTCGCTGTATTTCTTTATCTAAAGTGAGCCAACAGAAAGAAAAAAACTGTCTATTACCAAATGTGTCACAATAACAAACCTCTTGATGAATCTCCTGCATCCATACTGTCTCATGCCAAACTTATCACAATAACCAAAAATGGATAGATTTCCTGCGGCCATACTGTCTCGTACAAAACTTACCACCATATCTGGTTTCTGGATGGATCTCCTGTAGCCATGCCATGTACAACTTTCTAATAAAGTGTTTGTAAAACAGACAAAATATTATAATAAATGTGCTATATCTTTGTAATGTGGATACTACTGAACTGTTAATATTCCATGTATAAACGCATTATATATATATATATATATAGATATATATATATATATATATATATATATATATATATATATATATATATATGTATGTATGACTAAAAAGACATAAGTTCAAATACATGTGTTAAGTTTATTGTTATTTAACCATTAAGATCCAAAAATAAAAAAACAACATACCTTATGTTGCATTTTCTAGACTTCCAGTCCCTCAAACTGGCTAGCAATCCTCCATCCCACTACTGTCAATGGCTTCACTGCTTATTTACTACCCTTCTGAGAAAGACTACTAAACCACATCTGGCTGAGAAAGACTACTACACCACAGCTGACTGGCAAGAATACTACACCATAGCTGACTGAGAAAAACTACTTCACCAAATCTGACTGAGAAATACTACTACACCATAACTGATTGAGAAAGACTACTACACCATACCTGATTGCAAAAGACTACCACACCATAGCTGACTGGGAAAGACTACTACACCACAGCTGACGGGAAAAGACTACTACACCATAGCTGACTGGGAAAAACTACTTCCCCACAGCTGACTGAGAAAGACTACTACACCACAGCTGACTGAGAAAGACTACTACACCACAGCTGACTGAGAAAGACTACTACACCATAGCTGACAGAGAAAGACTACTACACCATAGCTGACAAAGAAAGACTACTACACCACAGCTGACTGGGAAAAAACTACTATACCATAGCTGATTGAGAAAGACTACTACACCATAGCTGACTGAGAAAGACTACCACACCATACCTGACTAAGACTACTACACCAGAGCTGACAGGGAAAGACTATTACACCATAGCTGATTGCAAAAGACTACTACACCATAGCTGACTGAGAAAGACTACTACACCATAGCTGAGAAAAACTACTACACCATAACTGACTGGGAAAGACTACTACACCATAGCTGACTGGAAAAGACTACTACACCATAGCTGACTGGGAAAAACTACTACACCATAGCTGACTGGGAAAGACTACTACACCATAGCTGACTGGGAAAAACTACTACACCATAGTTGACTGAGAACGACTATTACACCATAGCTGACTGAGAAAGGCTACTACACCATAGCTGACTGAGAAAGGCTACTACACCATAGCTGACTGGGAAAGACTACTACACCACAGTTGACTGAGAAAGACTACTACACCACAGCTGATTGAGAAAGGCTACTACACCATAGCTGACTGAGAAAGGCTACTACACCATAGCTGACTGAGAAAGACTACTACACCACAGTTGACTGAGAAAGACTACTACACCATAGCTGACTGAGAAAGACTATTACACCATAGCTGACTGAGAAAGACTACTACACCACAGTTGACTGAGAAAGACTACTACACCATAGCTGACTGAGAAAGACTACTACACCATAGCTGACTGAGAAAGGCTACTACACCATAGCTGACTGAGAAAGACTACTACACCATAGCTGACTGAGAAAGGCTACTACACCATAGCTGACTGAGAAAGACTACTACACCACAGTTGACTGAGAAAGACTACTACACCACAGCTGATTGAGAAGACTACTACACCATAGCTGATTGAGAGAGACTACTACACCACAGCTGACTGAGAAAGACTACTACACCACAGCTGAGTGGGAAGAACTACTACACCATAACTGACTGAGAAAGACTACTACAACATAGCTGAGAAAGACTACTACACCATAGCTGACTGGGAAGCCTGAAAAACAAAGTTTGTTTCTTGTACACTACTTAATATTATTTACAAAAGGTCATATCTGATACTAGGTACAGTTGCTCAGGAAGACAAAAGAAAATTTGCTAGCTGTAACCACTGCAATTAAATGCAACTGAAGCTCATAGTTCAGTGATAATTTAGGCATTTGGGACAAGCTGTTTGACTAAGTTGATTAGTGCAGTGATACTTCAAGTGTACTCAATTGCCATTTGAGAAAAGCTGTTTGACTAAGTTGATTAGTATAGTGATACTTCAAGTGTACTCAACTGGCATTTGGGACAAGCTGTTTGACTAAGTTGATCAGCACAGTGATACTTCAAGTGTACTCAATCAGCATTTGGGACAAGCTATTTGACTAAGTTGATTAGTGCAGTGGTACTTCAAGTGTACTCAATTGAAACTAGGGACAAGCTGATTGACTTGATTAGTGCAGTGATACTTCAAGTGTACTCAATTGGAACTAGGGACAAGCTGATTGACTTGATTAGTGCAGTGATACTTCAAGTGTACTCAACTGGTATTTGGGACAAGCTGATTGACTTGATTAGTGCAGTGATACTTCAAGTGTCCTCAATTGGCATTTGGGACAAGCTGTTTGACTAAGTTAGTGCAGTGATGCTTTAAGTGTAGTCAACTGGCATTTGGGACAGCTGAAGTTATTACACTGCTTCAAATGATTTATCCGTGGTTAGCAGTGAAATTTAGTAAATTTAGTTTATTGTCAATAGGGACATTTGTACCAATTACACTTGTTCCAGACATGGTCTCGAATCTTTCAATAAAACCATTGTTGCGTATAACTATATTGTGTTTAATGTTCATCCATGATCGTAGATTGTAAGGGTCATTGGTAAACAACATATTACATAGCTAACCTTTATTCATGATCATAGATTATACTTTAAGATAAAGATCATTTGTAAACAACATGTTCACTTGGTTTTGAGTTCAGGACCTTGATTTTTCCCTGGTACATTCTATTGTCTACCTAACTTTTGTCATGATATTTACTTGAATTTAAGTTCAAGGCCTGACCTTGTTTACCAGTTCTGTATTTTCTGCAATGAAAATGTTATGAATTTGATTAAAAAGTGATCCACAACCTAGACATGTTTTTGTGTCATAGGTCAGGCGATAGTCAGAGTCTGTATATAAGGGTGGGCAATTACTTATACCTTTGTTAAGATCTGTCTGTGGAGTTATTTACTTTTGCGTTTAGACGAAATTCTAAAGGAATCATTTAAATCATTCATTGGAATTACAAAGTGCTCATTGACTAGATTAACACTCTTCTGGGGAGTATTGTTTATTCACTCAAAGACGGTCTAGATCACATCACTGTGGCACATCAGGACATTCAGAACTATTGGAATTCATTCAGAATACTCTATACTTTTGGACTTGTCATAGAATATTGATCATTATTTGGGATTTACTTCACAGAATATTGATCATTATTTGGGATTTACTTCACAATACTGAAATTTCCTTTAAAATTTTCATTTTAGAACTTAGAGAATTAAATTATTTGTTGATTTTACTAAACTCGGTTTTGCTTCTTTCTGTTACTTAGTTTAATACCAAAGAGTTGTACTCATGAATGCATGTTCATGACACCCACCAATGGATTGTCTATGCCAAATAGTTAAACAGTACTCATGAATGCATGGTCTTGACACCCCTCAATGGAGTGTCTATGTCAAACAGTTAAACAGTACTCATGAATGCATGGTTTTGACACCCCTCAATGGAGTGTATATGTCAAACAGTTAAACAGTACTCATGAATGCATGGTCATGACACCCCTCAATGCAGTGTCTGTGCCAAACAGTTAAACAGTACTCATGAATGCATGGTCATGACACCCCTCAATGCAGTGTCTGTGCCAAACAGTTAAACAGTACTCATGAATGCATGGTCATGACACCCCCCAATGGAGTATCTATGCCAAACAGTTAAACAGTACTCATGAATGCATGGTCATGATACCCCCAATGGAGTATCTATGCTGAACAGTTAAACAGTACTCATGAATGCATGTTCATGACACCCCCCAATGGAGTGTCTATGTCAAACAGTTAAACAGTACTCATAAATGCATGGTCTTGACACCCCTCAATGGAGCGTCTATGTCAAACAGTTAAACAGTACTCATGAATGCATGGTCATGACACCCCTCAATGCAGTGTCTGTGCCAAACAGTTAAACAGTACTCATGAATGCATGGTCATGACACCCCTCAATGGAGTGGATATGGATTTGAATTTTTTTTCTTTCTTAACGTAGCTTTAAAAAAATTTCAGTCATATCGCTACAATGTATGCAGTGTGGCAGTTTATCTGTGCTGCAGACATGTAGCATGATGTCCCACTCATTCAAATTATCCTGACATCAGGCCGACCAGTCATTACGATAACCTCTTAATGCTGAACACCTTGCGAGGCAGCTGTCAGTACCATTTTCATAAGTCTTTGGTATGACTTGGCCGGGGTTCGAACCCACAACCACCCGCAAATTGAGGCAGATGCTCTAACCACAAGGCCACTGGAGCACTCTCTCAACAGAGTGTCTATGCCAAACAGTTAAACAGTACTCATGAATGCATGGTCATGATGCTGTTAATGGAGTATCTATGCCAAAGAGTTAAACAGTACTCATGAATGCATGGTCTTGACACCATCAATGGAGTGTCTATGCCAAACAGTAAATGATATATCGAAACTCTAGTCACGACACTACTAAATGATTGTCCAAGCTTAACAGTAAAACAATAATATGAACCCATAGTTACGATATTTCTAAATCAGGAATCCATGTCTAACATAAAAAACACTATTCCTGACACTGTCAAACAGGGTGTCTATGGCAATCAAGCCTCAGAATCATTACTTCCATACAGATTGTCCTTGCCAAACAGTAAAACAGTATTCTTGAACCCCAGCCATGACACCCAAAATAAGTGTCCATGCCAACAGTACAATAGTATTCATGACACCCAAAATAAGTGCCCATGCCAACAGTACACAGTAAAACAGTATTGACACCCAAAATAAGTGTGCCAACAGTACCATAAAATAAGTGTCCATGCCAACAGTAAAACAGTATTCCTGACACCCAAAATAAGTGTCGATGCCAACAGTACAACAGTATTCATGACACCCAAAACAAGTGTCCATGCCAACTGTACAATAGTATTCCTGACACCTAAAATAAGTGTCCATGCCAACAGTAAAACAGTATTCCTGACACCCAAAATAAGTGTTGATGCCAACAGTACAATAGTATTCCTGACACCCAAAATAAGTGTCTATGCCAACAGTACAATAGTATTCATGACCCTATAGTCATGACACTTCCAAAATGAATTTCCATGGCAAGCACTTAAACAGTACTCCTGATCCCACAGTAATGGCACTTTCAAAAGGAGTGTTGATGCCTAACAGTAAAACAGTATTCTGCCTCCTGACACTTCTAAATGGTGTGTCTGTGACTAACGGTAGACCAGTATTCCTGACTCATGACACTTCTAAATGGAGTGTCTGTGACTAACGGTAGACCAGTATTCCTGACTCATGACACTTCTAAATGGTGTGTCTGTGACTAACGGTAGAACAGTATTCCTGACTCATGACACTTCTAAATGGTGTGTCTGTGACTAACGGTAGAACAGTATTCCTGTCTCATGACACTTCTAAATGGTGTGTCTGTGACTAACGGTAGAACAGTATTCCTGTCTCATGACACTTCTAAATGGTGTGTCTGTGACTAACGGTAGACCAGTATTCCTGACTCATGACACTTCTAAATGGAGTGTCTGTGACTAACGGTAGACCAGTATTCCTGACTCATGACACTTCTAAATGGAGTGTCTGTGACTAACGGTAGAACAGTATTCCTGACTCATGACAATTCTAAATGGAGTGTCTGTGACTAACAGTAGACCAGTATTCCTGTCTTCATATGCATTACACTTGCATCCTTACCAAGCATTAAAACAGTACTCAGACCCTATATTTGTGACACTAATAGATGTCTAAATGTATTGTGCTTGCCAAACAGTAAAACATGACTTGGAACACATAGATGTGACAATTCTAAATGGAGTACCCTTGCACAATAGTACTCCGCAAGGTGACTACAATGCATAGAATCTTCTTTGATATGTACTCAGTAAGGTGACTACAGGGCAAAGAATCCTCTTTTATATGTACTCAGCAAGGTGAATACAGAGCAAAGAATCCTTCTTTACATGATGTTATGATGTCACTTGTGATGTCATGAAGTGTAGACTTGTTAAATATAAACAAAATTATGACATGGGTAGATTAATGTAAATATCATTAAGTGTTATTATATATGTTAAATATAAAAAATTATGAGATGGGTATATAAATGTAAATACATCTTGTGATAATTTAACCCCAAAATAAATGTTGTTGTTGTTGGGTTTAACACCATATTTCAGCACAAGATGGGCTATACATGGCGGCCATTAAAATTGGTGGAGGAAGAACCCTGGAAAACCCTGGAAAGAACCACTGACCCACAGGAAGCTACTGGCAGGCTTTCTCACATACCCACATTAGCCGAGCCCAAGACTCGAACTCACGCAGAAGTGAGATGGCAGTGATCCGTAACAGTGAGCGCTTTAGACCACTCAGCCACTGTACACCATAGTGTATTATTGTGTTATTCGAGGTGTTATGGTACACCATAGGGCATTATCATCTTATATGATGTGCTATGGTACACCATAGTGCATTATTGTGTTATATGAGGTGTTATGGTACACCATAGTGCATTATTGTCTTATATGATGTGTTATGGTACACCATCAGGCATTATTGTCTTATATGATGTGTTATGGTACACCATAGTGCATTATTGTGTTATATGAGTGTTATGGTACACCATAGGGCATTATTGTGTTAAATGAACTGCAATGGTACACCAGAGGAAATTACTATTATTATAACTCGGTGGTCTTAAAATAAGCAATAGAGAAGACTGAGAAGCATCAAGCTTTGTAAAATTAAAAAAATAATATATTTCCCAAGAATACAAAGTTAAAAAATGTCAAAGAACATATGGTATTGCGAAATAAATCCCAAATAATCCTAGAATTTTAACACAAATCCTAATGATTAAAGTTCTGAATAACTTTATTGGTATTCCCGACTAAATCCAACAATGGAAGTGTTGATGTGACTGTGGATGCCTGAGTTATGATGATGTACCAACAGTCTTTTGTTGGATTTGAATGAATAAATTCCATCCCAAATGAATATACTGGATACAACAATAATACAACAGATTCTGCTCAGATCTTACAGCATCAATGAATAATTTCTAGATAAACAAGATTATACAGTCATCTACTGGACCTCAGGTCACAATTAGCATTTCAAAAATAACCTAATACATAATGGAAATTTTCATTCTGAAAGGTTCCAAATGTTTACAAAATAAAATCTTAGTTATACTTAGTGCTAACATTATAGTATAAAATGTGGTAAACAACTGGTAGATGGCATTTCACAGGGAATTTCCAATGTACTGGACTCAGATTGAGATAAACACACTGCTTGCAATACAATGATACAGGTCAGGTAGAAAATGAACTTGATTTTGGACAAAGTCAAGTCCAAAATAAAATTACCCATAACATACAAGGAACAAAAACCTAACAAATAATGCAAATTAAATATATATAACTCCATAAAAGGTGTACATGTAAATCGGTATGCATATAAACAGTATTTTAAGACTTCATGTAAGAAAACAAGTACAGTTGTGTATATTATATTCATGGAAACTGACTTCTTTGCATTGATTTTTTATTCAGAAAATATAAATTTGGGGGAAGTGGAATAGCTTAAGTGTGAACTGGCCAGCCATTATGCAAGTGCATTGCAACACATTTTAAAAATATTATATTAAAATGTTAAAAAAAACAAACTTATAATCATAAGTACTATATGACTCATTGTTTAATTAATTTTATATGAATGTTTACAGTTGGTAAAATAGCTCTAGTAAGCTAATGTTTCTTTTAATATGTAATGCAACTCCAAGTTTAAATAAAACCTGTCTTAGCCATGGTTGTACACTCATGTGATGTCATCTCACTTAACCATTGGCTGTACAGACAGTTGACTTATCAACTTCTTCCTATATACACAAACTTAGACTGTATGAGACCTCACCAAGACAGGACTCACTGGCTCCTCCCTGCATAAACAGGACAGTGCAGGAACTGATGGACAGAATGATCATAATAGTGCAGACTAGGATATGGCAAATATCAAAGTCATACTTCACACCAAGGAAAATAATACCCAGCATAAAACAGAATAAGATGGCAAGTCGTCAAACAAATAAGAAGAATAAAACAATAGTACAAATGGCACAATAGTACAAACTAGAATAGTACCAACTGGAATAGTACAAATGGCATAATAGTACAAACTGGAATAGTACAAATGGCACAATAGTACAAACTGGAATAGTACAAAAATTAAAATAGCACCTGTCCAGAACAGTAGAAGAGTAATTGTGTATGATTTGGATTTTTAATGTAGCTTTATAAAAATTTCACTCATATCACTAAGATGTCTGCAGTGTGGCAGTTTATTGTGATGTCTAGCACTGGAGCATCATGCCACAGACATGTCCCATGATGTCCCTCCCAGTCAGATTATCCTGACACCAGACCAACTAGTCCTAACACTAACCTCTTAATGCTGACTGCCTAGCAAGGCAGCTGTTAGTACAATTTGTATAAGTCTTTCGCATGACTCGGCCAGTACATATAGTATAATAATACAAATAGTAGAATAGTACAATGTGGAATAGGACAAATATTAAGAGAGTACAAATAGTAGAAGAGAACAATAGTACAAATAGTTGAGTACAAATAGTGGAATAGTACAAATTAGAATAGTACAAATGTTAGATGAGTACAAATAGTAGAAGAGAACAATAGTACAACAGTAAGAAAAGGAACAGCACTAATAGTAGTGGAGTACAATAGTACAATAGTACAAACTGGAATAGTACACATATGAAAACAACACTGAAAAACAGCTAATGATCCCAAAATCTTGGCAATATTTTTCTATATAGGGTAAAGGGTAACATGCAAGTGTTCCAAACATCATGTAAGTATTTTTAATACAGTGGATTGACACTGTTGTGTAATAATTATCTGCGAGGTATCAAATCATAGATGCATTTAATCCAAATGATCATTATGAACCAACAGTTAAATAACAGCTATTTTAATCTCCTTGTCTGCTAAGATCTAACGTATGTGACTTCACATAATCCGGTTACAATCGTCTAGACTTTGTTTGGTATCTGGCACACTATATATGGCTGACAAGAGCTCTGTGTGTGTGTGTGTGTGTGTGTGTGTGTGTGTGTGTGTTGTGTGTGATTTAGATTTTTAACACAGCTTTAACAATTTTTCAGTCATATCGTTACAATATCTGCAGTGTGACAGTTTATAGTGATGTCTAGCACTGTGGCATCATGCCACAGACATGTAGGATGATATCCCACCCAGTCACATTATCCTGACACCAGGCCAACCAGTCCTAACACTAACCTCTTAATACTAAGCGCCAAGCGAGGCAGCTGTTAGTACCATTTTTTAAAGTCTTTGGTATGACTCGGCTGGGGTTTGAACCCACGACCTCCCGCATCCAAGGCCGATGCTCTAACCACTAGGCCACAAGAGCAGTCGACAACAGCTTTGTGAAAAATGGATCAAATGAAACAATCTCACTGACAAAAGAGCTTGTGAACCAAGGACTCAGCTTTTGAAATTTTCATGTGTCGAAAAATGAACAGTTTGTGCACATTTATGCAGATTTGAGCATCTCGGAGAACCCTGACAAATATATGCATACATGTACTTAATTTCATTTGCTGACCAAGAGAAATTTTTGCTTGATCATGCTGACAATGTGTTCATCAAAATGTGGACACATGACAGAAATTGAACCATGTCATAAGCCACACAAACATGGAAGACATGTCACAAGCACACACAGACACTGAACCATGCCACAAGCACACACACACTGAATCATGCCACAAGCACACACAGACATTGAACCATGCCATAAACTTGCTCAGACACGGAGACCATGCCACAAGCATACTCACTGAACCATGACATAAGCACACACATTGAACCATGCCATAAGCACACACAGACATGGAACCATATCACATGCACACACAGAAACAATGAACCATGTCATAATCATGCAAAGACATGGAATTATGCCACAAGAATACACATAAATTGAACCAAGCCAAAAGCACACACAGACATGGAAATGAAACCATGTCATAAGCACACACAAACATACAAACAATATCGCAAGCATACACCGACACTGAACCTTGTCATAAGTACACAAAAACATGGAGCCATGCCATAAACACACACACACACAGATTGAACCATGCCAACAGCACACACACATACTGAACCATGCCATAAGCATACACAGACATGGAAACCATGACTGACATTGACCCATGTCATAAGAACACACACGCACTGAACCATGCCACAAGCACACACATTGAACCATGCCCTAGGCACACAAATTTGGAACCATTTCACATGCGCACACAGAGACAATGAACCATGTCATAATCACGCAAAGACATGGAATTATACCATAAGAATACACATAAATTGAACCATGCCATAAACATGCACTGACAGAAAATGAAACCATGTCATAAGCACACACACAGACATAGAAACCATGTCATAAGCACACAAAAACATGGAACCATGAAATAAGTACACACACAGTGATTGAACCAAGCCATAAGCACACACACATATTGAACCATGCCATAAGCATACACAGACATGGAAACCGTGCCACAAGCAAACACAATGAACCATGGCATAAGCACACACAGATATCGAACCATACCACAAGAACACACACTGAACCATGCCATAAGCACACACATGGAACCATGCCACAAGCACACACATGGAACCATGCCATAAACACACACATGGAACCATGCCATAAGCACACACAGACATGGAACCGTGGCACAAGCACACACAATGAACCATGCGATAAGCACACACTGACACTGAACCATACCATAAGAACACACACACTCTGAACCAAGCCACAAGCACACACACTGAACCATGCCATAAGCACACATACTGAACCATGCCATAAGCACACAGATTTGGAAACATTTCACATGCGCACACAGAGACAATGAACCATGTCATAATCATGCAAAGACATGGAATTATGCCATAAGAATACACATAAATTGAACCATGCCATAAACATACACCATACACTGACAGAAAATGAAACCATGTCATAATCATGCAAAGACATGGAATTATGCCATAAGAATACACATAAATTCAACCATGCCATAAACATACACCATACACTGACAGAAAATGAAACCATGTCATAAGCACACACACAGACATAGAAACCATGTCACAAGCATACACTGACATTGAACCATGTCATAAGCACACAAAAACATGGAACCATGAAATAAATACACACAGTGATTGAACCAAGCCATAAGCACTCACATTGAAATATGCTAGAAGCTCACACTGACATTAAACCATGCAATAAGCACACACAGACATGGAAACCATGCCACATGCACACACTGACAATGAACCACAACATAAACAAACAGACACTGAATCATGCCATAAGCACACACAGACAGCAAACTATGCCATCATCACACATATATTGAACCATCACATAAGAACATATACATGGATTGGAACCACATCATAGGTAAACAAAGACCTAGAAAAATGCCATAAGCACACACAGTAACTTTTGCTTGATCATGGTCATGAAATCTTTATCTAAAATAAACATGATAGACATGAAAACCATGCCATAAGCACACAAGACATGGAACAAGACATTTTCAGTATCCTAGTTATCTCCCTCTAGTATTAGTTATTTACTACATCCAGTAGGTGATTAAAACACTGGATAAGAAGATAATTGCTATCATCACTAATGAATCTGTCTTTGCTAAGTGTTTAGTATGTAGTTATGTTAACCATGATGCAGTGCTAAGTGATTTCTAACCCCTCTCACAGTATACAATTACTATGGGGAAAAGGACAGGGCAAATGCATAATTATATAGCGATGCTATAAAGAAAATCTCTCTCTCTCTCTCTGTACATACATACATACATACATACATACATACATACATACATATATATGCATTATACTATGTACAAAAACTCCAGTCTCATCACTATTTAGAAAAGAATTCCTAGACCAAGACTGGAGAACCATCACAACCACATAATTTTATACATCCATTATACCTTACATTTTTCTTCTTGTTTTGTATGTAAATAAAAACAATAAATAAATAAAAACTCAAATATAAATTAAAATATATAAAATGGCCAGTCCTAACACAAACACAATATAGAATGATTAAAACAATATTGCATATATACATATAAGACACAAGGGACATTAGACTGATCCTTAACCAAGAATGCTAAAACTGATGGACCATGATATAGAAACAAGCCGCAAGACCTAGTGTCTGAGGAGGGAAGTATATTTCATAAAAAAGATACTGGGAAGGAAAACAAAAGGACCAGCTCCAGGGGCCTTGTGAGTATTACCCACTGTAAAAGAATAAAATGCAAATAACAAAGAGCAACCACACACATACAATTAACCATGCCACAAGCACAGACAGACAATGAACCATGCCATAAACACACAAAGTCATGGAAACTATGCCATTTGCACATACGGACATGGAACTATGCCATAAGCATGCTCAGACATATAACTATGATATAAGAACAGACATACAGTGAACCATTCCACAAGAATACAAAAACATTGAACCATGCCATAAACACACAAAGACACTGAAACCATGCCATAAGCACCAATATAAATGGAATGGAACCATCTCATAAGTACGCACAGACACTGAACCATGCCATAAGCACAAACAATGAGCCATGCCATAGACACATAAAGACATGGAAACCAAGCTATAAGCACACACAGAAATGGAAACCATGCCATAAGTACACAGACACTGAAACCATGCCATAAGCACACAGAGACATTGAAACCATGCCATAAGCACACACAGACATTGAAACCTTGCCATAAGCACTGAAGACATGGAAACCATGCCATAAGCACACATATATATGGAACCCATGCCATAAGCACACACAGACATTGAAACCATGCCATAAGTACAGAGAGACATGGAAACCATGCCATAAGCACACATATACATGGAAACCATGCCATAAGCACACACAGACATGGAAACCATGCCATAAGCACACATATACATGGAAACCATGCCAGAAACATGTACTGAACCACGCCATAAGCACATACATACATGGAAACCATGCCACAAGCACAGAAAGACACTGAACCATACTATGAGAACAAACATACATGGAAACTATAACATAAGCACACACAGGCATTGAGCCATGCCATAATCACACAGAGATATTGAACATACCATCAGCACAAAGGCAATGAACCATGCCACAAGCACACGCAGACATGGTGTGTGTGTGATTTGGATTTTTAACACAGCTTTAACAATTTTTCAGTCATATCGCTATGATGTCTGCAGTGTGGCAGTTTACAGTGATGTCTAGCACTAGAGCATCATGCCACAGACAAGTAGCATGATGTCCCACCCAGTCACATTATCCTGACACCAGGCCGACCAGTCCTAACACTAATCTCTTAATGCTGAGTGCCTAGCAAGGCAGCTGCCAGTACCACTTTTATAAGTCTTTTGTATGTCTTGGCTGGGGTTCGAACCCACGACCTCCTGCATCCAAGGCAGACACTGTAACCACTTACCCCACTGGAAAGGTCCCACACAGAAATGGAAACCATGCCTTTAAGAACACACAGACATGAAATGGAACCATGTCATAAGCACACACATACATGGAAACCATGGCATAAGAACACACAGACATGGAATAGAACCATGTTATATGCACAAAGATACATGGAACCATGCCATAAGCACACACACAGGCATTAAATCATGCCATAAGTACATACACACATTAAATCATGCAATAAGCACATACAGACATTAAATCATGCAATAAGCACATACAGACATTAAATCATGCAATAAGCACATACAGACATTAAATCATGCAATAAGCACATACAGACATTAAATCATGCAATGAGCACATACAGACATTAAATCATGCCATGAGTACTATCAGCCTTCAGCCTAAAAATAGTCTCTATAATTAACACTGGAATAAATTAAAATATTTTGACATATCATACCACACTGGGAGATGACTTCGGTTGACAATTGCTGATTCATCAAATCTGAATTATTCATCAATGTCTGATGCACTGTCTCAAGGTCACATTTCTCAGAGGTGATAATCAATGCTGTCCATTCATCCTAGAATATATTATATTATAGTACTGAATACTCTCAGCCCAAAATAAAATCCATATAAAATTATGAAACTGTAGTAATGGTCTTTTCTTTCACTGCTAATTATACCAGGATATTTCCATAACAACCATAAAAATTTGTGTAAGTACATTATCATTGTTACTGGTTAGTGAATGGGAACTATGACATAGTTATTACTGGTTAATGAATGGAAGTACAACATAGTTATTAATGGTTAATGAATGGGATCACATCATCATTATTACTGGTTAATGAATGGGGACTATGGGTCATGTGACTTGTATCCAATGCCTGCCTAATTCCTAACATCAGTAAAATAATCAAACAGTCCTATACCCAATTCCTAAAATCAGCAAAATAATCATACAGTCCTTGGCCTAACTAATTTCTAATATCACCAAAATAATTATAAAGCCCTATGCCTAATTCCTAACATCAGCAAAATAATAATAATTCCCCATGCCTAAGTAATTTCAAACATCAGCAAAACAACCATAATGCCCTATGCCTATGTAATTTTGAACATCAGCAAAATAATTATATAGCCCTGTGCCTAATTCCCAACATCAGCAAATTAATTAAACTTTTACTTGTTTATGATTTTAACTGCTATATTAAGATAATTATTATTTTGAGATCAACATATTTACTGAGATTAAAGTCTATTTGTTTTAGAAATCAAGTATGTTCTAGAAGCAAGTTATTTATAAATTTAATGAAAAACTGGAACCAAATTGTGTTCAGCTGAGAGGATTTAATTTATTTATTTAAATTATTCATTGGAATTACAAAATGATCTTTGACATTAGAACTAAATTACACTCTTGGAATTATTGTGAATTCATTCATGAAAATTTTACATTTTATCACTGTGATACATCAAGATTGTTAGGAAATCAACACTATTCCAGACTTAAGGCACATAACACATACAAGACTGGAATTTATTTGGAACACAAATGAAATTCATTCTGAATTATCTATACTTCTGGACTTGTGACAGAACTTTTTAGGACCATTTGAGATTTAATTCACAATACTGTAAGCTGATTTGTAAATTTTCACTTTGTATTATATGGAAATAAATCATTTGTTGAATTTATCAAAACATGATGGATTTTGCTTCTTTCTGTTACTTAGTTTAAGACCATAGACTCATAACAGGAGTTAGTGCCATCACTGATATTTACCACATATTAACTTATATGCAGTTTGTTGAATTGGAGGAGTGACAAGAAGGGTGGCTGCACTCCATCAATATCCAAAGTCAATATGATTGTGTCATCTGATAATAAATCTTCTCTTTTAGAATTAATTACCTTCAGCATCAACCTGTGCCGCACTTACTTAATGATGTACTTTAAACCAGTATTTACCTTTCAAAATGAATACATTTTTACAAGTCATTATTTTTTAACACGAATATTACGCAAAAATCATGAGAATACTGGGGACAGAAATAGTTTGCATTAATTTCCTTTTCACTGCTACGTTATGATAATAAAATATTACATACTGCTCAATAAAAGATATAAATAATAATAATAATAAAAAAAGTGAGATACTTCTTAATTGCAATTAAGGTTTTGCAAGGACCATGCACACAACATAGAGGGTAATGAAATAGGCAACTTTTCTAGTCTTTACGGTAATTGCATCCTTCACAATCAGGACCAAGTCTTTTTGTCAATTACTACAGTCAGCGACTTACAAGATCACCACACATTACCATATACATGATTTTTTTAAATATTGTGAATCCGTTGCCAACCCGGTATAATACGGTCAGCAAAATCAGAGTCAACCGATACCGTAATCATGACCAAATTAGATTTAGAATGGATACGTTGATAATGATTAAGGAATCAAACGAATCTGATTTCACTAGCGCGTCATACGGGAGTGAGAATGGCTTAACTTGTTTTTAAGCGATAAACAATTTTTGATGAGCTAGAAAAGAGTTTAAATTACCCTAATAAAGGCTGCCGGAAGTAAAGATCAGCTGATTATAGATGCCTAGACATGTACAAGAAACCTCCTGATGTTTTCGAAAGACACAAGTTTGACATCATAAAGAGACATTTACCAGATGGGAGCCGATGGCGGAGACAACGTGTGATTACTAGAGATGATATTTAATAGATGTCACAGTTTCTTTTACAACGTACTGGGCTTCATCTCATCGATCAGTGCATCTAGTCTATGTCGCTTTCATCGCTGTTTATAGTTCAATGGGCATGCGCAAAACAGGTCGAGTCTACTACGCTCGTATGGTAGGCAATATTAGTTACCAGATTCCGGTTTAGCAGCGAATTGTGGATAAATTGTGAATAAAGTATGTTTCCCTGGTATCAGTTTCACCAAATATATCCGTTTTGTTGTAAATAATTATCCTGTTTATATACCTTTATGGTCTTATGATGATTCAGGGTTTACAAATTCTTTTTCCAAGTTGTCCAATATTCTACACTTTTTCCAAAAGACTTTCAAAATCCAAAGCTTAGCTAAATTCTGACTAGAGAATATTTATGGCCTGGGAATTTTTGATTCTGAATCGAACAAGCCGATGGACAAGCGACGAGACCCCTAAGTTCCCTTCTCATGAAGATGTAAAACACCCGGCCATAACCTAACTAACCGTCAATTATAAATCCGAATGAATGCTTTATATAAAGATAACCTAACTAACAGTCCATTACGAATCCGAATGACTGTTTCATATAAAGATAACCTAGCTAGCCGTCGATTACGAATCCGAATGAATGCTTTATATAAAGATAACCTAGTTAACCTTCGAATCCGAATGAATGCTTTATATAAAGATAACCTAGCTAACTGTCGATTACGAATCCGAATGACTGCTTTATATAAAGATAACCTAGTTAACCTTCGATTACGAACCCGAATGAATGCTTTATATAAAGATAACCTAACTAAACTTCGATTACGAATCCGAATGAATGTTTCATATAAAGATAACCTAGTTAACCTTCGATTACGAATCCGAATGAATGCTTTATATAAAGATAACCTAGCTAGCCGTCGATTATGAATCCAAATGAATGCTTTATATAAAGATAACCTAGCTAACTGTCGATTACGAATCCGAATGACTGCTTTATATAAAGATAACCTAGCTAACCTTCGATTACGAATCCGAATGAATGCTTTATATAAAGATAACCTAACTAAACTTCGATTACGAATCCGAATGAATGTTTCATATAAAGATAACCTAGCTAGCCGTCGATTACGAATCCGAATGACTGCTTTATATCAAGATAACCTAGTTAACCTTCGATTACGAATCCGAATGAATGCTTTATATAAAGATAACCTAGCTAACCGTCGATTACGAATCCGAATGAATGCTTTATATAAAGATAACGCCATCAAAATTAAGATGATATAACACTGTCAGCGTTTATATAACACACAGTGGATAATTTTTTTCCTAACATTTACACCATAATGCCGTGTATATACGACTTTTTGGCGTTATTCGATCCATTGGGATAAACCATCATTTACCCAGTATGGGAAGGTCATATTGTCTTTTCCTATGAATGTGAGAATTCTACGTCGTGTCGTCATGATTCTCTACCCTTTCTCTTTATTAGTATTAAAATAGAATAAGTATAGAAATAATATGCATGTATCCGTTGGTAATTTCTATATGTTATTCGTTGTGGTAACAGTATGCATGTACCAGTTGGTAATGTCTATATGTAACTCGTAGTGGTAACAGTGTGCATGTACAAGTTGATAATGTCTATATGTAACTAGTAGTGGTAACAGTATGCATGTACCAGATGGCAATTTCTATATGTAACTCGTGTGGTAACAGTATGCATGTACCAGTTGGTAATTTCTATATGTAACTTGTGTGGTAACAGTATGCATGTACTAATTGGTCATGTCTATATGTAACTCGTGTGGTAACAGTATGCATGTACCAGTTGGTAATGTCTATATCTAACTCGTGTGGTGACAGTTTCCATATAACAGTTGGTAATGTCTATATGTAACTCGTGTGATAACAGTATGCATGTACCAGTTGATAATGTTTATATGTAACTCGTGTGGTAACAGTATGCATGTACCAGTTCGTAATGTCTATATGTATCTCGTGTGGTAACAGTATGCATATACCAGTTGGTAATGTGTATATGTAATTCGTGTGCTAACAGTATGCATGTACCAGTTGCAACAGCATCTCATTATCAATAAATTAATAGTAGTAGTAGTAGTGGTAGCAGTAAGGTAGTAGTAATAGTGGTAGTAGTAGCTGAAGTAGAAACAGTAGTAATAGTAGCAGCAGCAGCAGTAAGATAGTAATTGTAGTAGTGGTAGTAGTAATAAGACTATATAAGTCGGAATAACAGTATGGTAGTAGTAGTAGTGGTGGTGGTAGTAGTAGTAAACAGAATGATTGTGAGCTAGCTAGACGGCTCCTGTGCCTCGATGCCGGTGGTCACGTGTTCAAACCCCGGTAGAATCATACCATAGGTTTATAAAAATGGTACTAGCAGCTGCCTCTCAATAGCAGCTACTACATGTCTGCGGTATGATGCCCCAGTGCTACGATGTCGTAGCCTCAACTTGATTTGTTGTGGTTGAGAGGTAGGAGTAGGGTACTAATATTAGTACCACATGCCCCAGTGCTAGACATCACTATAAACTGCCACACTGCAGACATCGTAGCGATATGACTAAAATCGTTAAAGCCATGTTCAAATTTCTCATGCCAAAACTGCAGTACATGTATGACAGGTAAATTGTAAGCAACGATACGAATACAAGCCCCTGTCACCAAAACACACTCCCTTGAGCTACCTATCTATGTAACTAACTTGACAGATACACAGACCAATTTACTTAGGTAAGTACTATTACACTGGGATACTTGCATACCAGCACAACACATTACCGTTATTATTTGAACTTATTTATTTTTTTAGATGTATTCTATCAGCCATGTTGTTTGCTCAATTAAACCTGAAGAACGAGATACGCATGTCGTAACTAAGTCATTTGAATATCTACTGTAGTATTTGTCTGTACACGCCAAAAGCTAACCAGATCAGGTCAGCTCTTAATAACATAGCTTGTTGTCATAAAATGATTGGTTGGTTTTATGTATGATAACAAGACTTTACTTGTGAACAAGTACAATCATTACAGAGAATACAGTCTGGTTAACTTGGGAAACTTGCATTTTAAGGGATTTATAGATATTCTGTAAGTATCAGTCTACCATTTACTTTTATGAAACATGAATTCCTATCGAGTCAATCCATGAAAATGGAATAACGTTGTACTGAATGTGCAGAGTCCTACTCAAATCAAGGTCACTTCGAGAGTTATTCAGTTAATGACACATCATCAATTGAATTCATCGAGTTTTACAGTTTTTCAAACATACGTTATTGAATGTACAGCCTAAATTTAAAGGTATTAATTTATCTTCATCCTCCAAGCAAACTACATAGCTGTGTTTACTTGCGCTTCAGTATGAGTGGTTTAGTAATTTTAATGATTCTCAAAATATGCCAAAGCATTCCTCGTTTACTCATGATCTCTAAACGCTCCGATAGTTGTGCAGTTAATGATATATAGTTAATTGAATTCACAGAGTTTTTAAGCTTTCAAACGTAAGTTATTGATGACGCAGAGGGTTGTACAGTCTCAGTGACTTAGATATTCACATATTACATCACCGTTAACTCACACCTAAGTCATTTAAAGCACAGAAAGTTGCTTATTTTTAGCGAGTGTGATTATAAGGTAAAGTATCACGTGCACATCATTTCCTGTGACTGTGAGGTCAATAAGAGTAGATGAAGATTCTTTAGTAGCAAACATTACTGGTATTTACACGGATTGCTAACCTCCACTATTATTATACTCACCACTAACACCCCATCTACATTATTTACACACACCCCTAGCTCCCCATTTACATTATGTACACACGCACCACTAACTCTCATCTATAGTTTCTAAACCCACCACTAACTCCCCATTAACAGTATATGCATCCACTACTAACTCCACATCCACAGTATTTACACCCACCATTAACTCCATATTCATTGTATTTACACATCCCACTAACTCCTCATCTACATTATTTACACCCACCACTAATTAACTCATGTAATTTAGTATTTAGCCCTAAAACTGTTGTCCCCATCCATATCATTTACACCCACTAACTCCAAATCCATTTGTATTTTCCCACCTCTACCTCCCCATCTACAGTATTTCTACCCACCACTAACTCCACACCTACATTATTAACACTAACTAATAACTCCCCAAACACAGAAGCGCAGTGCTTCGTCCAATCATTGTAACCATCTAAGATCACACAATACCTCTAAAATCACACAAAACCTCTAAGATCACACAACACCTCTAAGATCACACAAAATCATTAAGATCACACAACACATCTAAGATCTCACAACACCTCTAAGATCACACAAATCCACTAAGATCACACAACACATCTAAGATCACACAATACCTCTAAAATCACACAAAACCTCTAAGATCACACAACACCTCTAAGATCACACAAAACCACTAAGATGACTTGGGAATTTAAAGACGATTAAAATTTGCGTGTAAAAGATGGTGTATGTGTTTGCAGATTTGATAAGCGCTTTACACCCCAACATTTGTATGCGATTTCATTTTTGCAGATATTTTATTGTACAAGCAAGCTGATGTCTGTGTAACAATTCATAAACTAAATATTAGTTATGTATGTTACATGCATACGGTTAAAATATTCCTGTATATATTTTGCAGCCCAGTCGTCGTGTCAGCATTGTGTTAGGTTAAAAACTCATTTCACTTGGAGTCAATAACCCTGAAGCACAATTATATAAAAGGATAAAATGGCCACAGCAGGAGAGGAAAAAGTTGGTTACAGTCTTGCCAAAGTTAGGACTTTGACCCTAGAAAGCAGTAAGTGATCTCTAAGTTACATATAAAAATCAGTCCATATTTTCATACTTTGCATACTGATACTACATGTATATTCATTACATGGTGGAAAATGTCAGCGACTGTTTTATTATTCATTTGTTTCCCAAGGAATGACATACCTAATGGAATATGACAGCTAATAATTTCATACTTTCATAGTCTTTGTTACATAGGTCTGGCATACTTATTCGAAGATTTCAGTGAATACTGTGAATTTTGATCATAGATTCATACACTTTTGGTACCTAAGATCGGGCAACCTTAATGGAATCTGTCATAGGGCAACCTTAATGGAATCTGTCATAGGGCATACCTAATGGAATCTGTCATAGGGCATACTTAATGGAATCTGTCATAGGGCATACTTAGTGGAATCTGTCATAGGGCATACTTAATGGAATCTGTCATAGGGCATACTTAATGGAATCTGTCAGTAAATATATTAATACCCTGCATGCATATGCTTTAAATAACATTTATTAGAAAGTAGAGACAGGAAAGACAGTGTGTAATAGCAATACAACAGCTAGTGGGAAACACATCAGAGTTATCTCAGCATAAATATGAAATTAATAAGTAACCTAAAAACTATAATGAAAATCATAAGCTCAGGTTTTGGTAATTTGATATTCCAACTGGCTGCAATTCCAGTAGTTTCATTGGTGATGTGTGTACCCTTCCACCACGACACCTATTGTACTGGCTTTCTCTAAAATGACATGGTCTAATGGTTATACACAGAAGCTGCATTTAGAATTAACATTTTTATTTCGCTTTAAATCGGCAAGTCCTGTAGTGTTTCAAACACTCATACAAATATGGTATATACAAAGAAAGAACCCAAAGACAGGGACCTCATCATAAGAAATGCATGCATTCTTCTTCTCTCTTATAAAATAGATTAATAACTGATCCCAGTCTCTTTGTTCAGTGTAGTGTAGCAGCAGGAAGGGTGAACAGACCACTTGTCCGAATCGTCATTCGTCTAAAACATAAGGTTCCTACGTAGGCTGAAAAAACAATGTCAATAACTCTAAACCAAAGTCTCTAACCGAGACTATTTCCGTACGGTTGAAAACAGACAATAAATCGTTTGAGTTAGCTCATTTTTGTTATTCCATCGTTGACGTATTTTTTTCAAATTTTTATACGACTTGTTTACTCGACGGGTCACTCAATATTGGTTGTTTTTCACCCTTCCTGCTGCTATAAATTAAACATCTAGTATAAATAATATTATCAATAATGAATATTGGAGAACCACATTCAGTTAAATTAGCTCGAGAGCGATTAGAGGCATTTAAAAAATATTTACCTGTTCGTGATTCTGTCAAGCAACAACTACAATCACGTCAGGAATCTCAATCTGAATTTGAAGAGGATACAAAACAATTATTTAAACCTATCACAGAAACCACTAAAGGTCTTCTTCCAACGTTAGAGAAAACCGCTGAAGCAACTGGAAAAATAGCAGAAAGAACTAAAAAACAAAGAAGATTCTACGAGAACTTCCAGCCGAAATTGCTGCTGCTCAACCAATGCAAGAAATATTTGAAGGTATTGACCAAGCTCGTGCTGAAATAGGTGATATAAAAGATCGTATACCGGAACCAGAAAAAGAATCATAAGCAAGAGCCAGGGTTAATTTGGTTGATAAGTTTACCGAAGAAGCTATTAATCTTATTAGAAAAGCTGAATATTTAAAATTAATTGAGATTGCTGCGAGAAGTTATTATTATCGAAAACAATTTTTAAAATCTGTCTTCGCTGATGATACCGTGAGTGAGGATAATTGGCACAAATGGAAATTTCGCATATACTATGACGTTAATCAAGCTCGAAACAGCGATCCAAAATATATTAATTATAAAAATAAGGTAGATAACTATATTTCACAACAACAACAATTATCACCACTACCACAACAACAACAAGTATCACCACTACCACAATAACAACAAGTATCACCACCATCAACGCAACAAATACTACAGCAAGCACGACAACAAAAACAACAATCTCCAAAATCGCAAATACTATTACCACAATCTCCAAAATCACAAACACCATTGCCACAATCTTCAAAACAACAGAAACCAAGCAAAAAGGAAGAGGAGGAAGAAGAATATTGGCCGTCAGACACCTCTTCTGGCAACACAAATGGACATGGTCTTACTGCTCAGGGAAGTGGCCTTACTCCATGTCCTAATAACGTCCTTGCCGATGTTGAACTGCTAGAAATCCTCATTGGAGGAAAACGAGCTGGTAATAATTCTCCAGAAATAATTAATGAAGCAGCTGATATTTGTAAACGATCATTTACAGGCGGTATTATGGATATTAATGTGTATCGGTCTCTCATTAATGAAATTGCCGATGACTACCACAGTGATTGAGTATGTAATTAAATACAGTTACTATAATAAAATGATCGTACATAGTACTCAACGTAGACCAACCATGGTCAGGGTAATAAATTCACGATTACCAGTATACAAGACAACCTACGGAGATGGATTAGGTGATGTTGTTCAGGGTCTATTTAGAAGGACAGCCCCAAAAGCAATACCGATTGTAAAGCAACTGGGAATGAAAGCTATTGATGTTGTTCGTGAAAAAGGTATTGGTGCTGTTGGTGATGTTGCTAGTAAAGCATTCTCAGCAATCAAGGATAGACTAGCACGATTAATACGACGAAAACCTCAACCAGTAAAATTACCTAGCACTGAAACAATGCCTGCAAATATTAGTAAAATAATAAATCAAGCTGCGAATCAAGAACTAACTGAGTTGGCTAGTGTACCAATGTCAGAAAAAGAAAAAAATATAACCGCTAGTCTGATAGCAGGAAATGGTCTTCGTGTTAGACGATAACAAATATAATAAAGATGTTCAAGCGCATATCTGATCCCGCATTCGACATGGACGCACCAGTACTCAAAGATGAGTCTGTGCGTGATTATCAATATTATTCTTATGACGCTCGAATTCCAGATCAGCGTGGGAGGATTGAACTACAGGTTCAGGATAAAAGTAAGTATTTCCTACCCGCTGAGGCGTTTATTGAGGTTGAAAGTGAGATTATAAAAATGGATAATACTGCATATGGAGCCGATGACAGATTTAGTTTTGTTAATAATGGTGTTATAGCGTTATTTGACAGCGCCACGTACATGATTGACGGAAAAAATATTGAATCAATTCAGAAGGACGTTGATGTTGCAACAACGATATTGGGTCTAGCACGATACAGCGATGATTATTCAAGATCGGCTGGCCGTCAGTGATGTTTGTCAAGGATACTTCTGATCACCCTGACAACAGACAGCATAATTTAGTACAAACGCCGCGTGCTACTGCAGTCGATCCACAACCAGCTGGAATGATAGAGCGGCCTGCTGATGCATTTCCGTTACTGCACAATATTAATTCAAATTTCAACTTAGGGTTTACAGCACGTCGATCAATGTTGAAAGGTAATAGGAGATTTTCATGTGCAATTCCACTTTCACACATATTTGGATTTGCAGAAATGTCAGAAAAGTTATTTTCGGAGCTAAACATACGGTTGTACTCGTACGAAAGGCTACAGACAATGATGCAATATGGCACGTTAAGGGAGTTGGAGCTAATCCTGCTGCTATAGAGGCTGCAACTATAGCGCTTCATGGTAAAGTGATATTAACCAAACTTTCATTGTGGATGCCAGTAATGACTCCATCAATATCTGAAGAAGATCGGTTACTTGCTTTCATGGGCAGCGGTGGTAAATCGATGTTATCATGGTTAACAATGACCACAGATTCTATCCAGAGTAACATTAATGGTTTATTTACATGGCAAATAGCTTCTCAGCAAGGTGTTTCTGCACCACGACATATGTTTATTGCATTTCAAGATGCTGCACGGGTAAATAATCAAACGCAAAGTATTATAATATTTGACAATCTTGGTGTTTCTGAGGTTTCATTAAGGATAAATGGACATCAAGAACCATCTGAGGATATATTACTGAATTTCGATCAAAATCATGTAGCACGTGCATATCATCGTCTGATGACGTTCATGGGACGTGATCAAAATATCGATACTGGTTTACAAATATCACAGTTAGATTTTACAACGTTATATCCAATTTATTACTTTTCACTCGAACATTTAGATTTGTTTAGACAATCTGTTGTTGATATACATTTTCGAGCTCGTGTTAATAGAGATGTTGGAGCTGTTGCCAATTACAGAGCAATCGCTGTCATACTTAGCGATAAATCGATGTTACTTGAAGGTGTTGGTGGACGAATGAGAGTTGTTGATGCTCCAGTAGAAAACATGTAATTAGATCGCTCATAATATTATAATGTCATATAATCACGTTAGTGTTAGTCTGACTCCTGGTCAGATTAAAAGGCTACAATCAGCATCAAAAAATAACTGTGGAATAAAAATATCGCTAAAAAAGAACAGATGAGCGGTGCAAATAAATTATCGTTGACCGAACGTCAGTTCAGAAACTTCAATGAAGCCAAAAAATCAAATAAAGGTGTAAAACTTAATCTTTCTGCGGGTGCCATTAAAGACATCGCTAAGACGGGTGGTATATTTCCACTTCTTGCAGCTATACCAGCATTAATAGCCGCTGCATCCCCAGCTGTTGGAAAAGCAGCTGCATTAGGCGCTGTTGGAACTGCTGCTGGAATGGCATTAAAGAAAGCAACGGGTCAGGGAATCATGCACGCAGAAAGCTTACAAAAAAGATCACGGGCAAAACAACACGGAAGACGTCTAAGAGCTCCAAACGTGCCACAGCCGGGTCGTCTAAGATTATCAGGCCCAGCATACGGTCGCGGTCTAAGATTACCAGGGACCCCGTATTCATGGTACGGAAAGGGCCTGAGATTACCAGGGACAGTTTACTGATATTGCCTATGTCCAATTTTGATTTACTCGATGCTGCTAAAAAATTAAAAATAAAAAACTTCAGAGGTGTTTTTATGCGTGATCAATTACCAAAACAACCAAACAATATTGTAACTGGTATTATTAATCTCGATAAAAACTCCGGTCGTGGCAGTCAATGGGTTGGATATGCAATTGATCCACGTGGAATTATTTATTTTGATTCATATGGACTAGCTCCACCAAAAGAATTTTTAGAATATGTTAGCAGCATACAAAGTACTCCAATCTGGTATTCAACGCTACCAACACAAAAATTAACTGATCCACCAATATGTGGTCGTGAAGTACTCGCTGTGCTTGATGCTGTATCAAAATCAACAAAACCACCTCATAAAGTCGTGCATGAATATACTACGTTGTCACATTTGAACAGATATCAGTAAATAATAATGGTAGATATTTACGGAAGATGCTCTCGTGGTAAACCTCAACAGGGCGATTTATCTAAATACGCAACCCTCAATCAGCTCAGAAACGAGATTGATGATTTATTAAACATCACCAGTGTGGATCAAAATGAGGTCGTTGTTTTTCAGGATAAAGAAGGACGATTAAAGACGAGTAATGTGCAATTACCGGATTTACTCATGCGAGTCCCCACTGCAGTTGTTAATAATATCGTTACTTTTACTGATCAGGGTAAAATACAAGATTCCGGTAAGTCAGTTAACGATTTTATCAAGCGAGCTGGTGATTCATTCACGGATAACATTTTCATGAACCGAAATAAAATTATAGGCCTTGGAAACCCAGTCGCAGATACAGATGCCGCAACAAAAAAATATGTCGATGATCAAGAATCTAAGTACGTATTAGTCAACGGCAGTATAATGCGTGCATTTCTCAATATGAATAATAATGGTATTAATAATCTAAGAACACCAGAATCTGATTTTGATGCTGCAACGAAGAAATACGTCGATGATTCCTATGACAACTTCGCTAAAAACAATCAATGACGAAATGACTACACTCAATAATACTTTTTCGAGACATATAGAAAAGTTCTTAAATTTTCTTAGAAACATAAACAAAACCATTAAAGAATTTTTTGGGGAACAACCAACTGTTGACATAAAACTCTCCGACGTTAACATGAAACTCAACGACATTGTCAGTGGAATACTTAATATTGTTCAAAAAACGAATCTGATTAAAATTCCACACGGACAAATTAAAAATATTGTGTACACAGTAGCATCAGGATCATCAACATGGACACCACAAAATAACACTCTCGAACATACCGCAGAAGTAACTGGGTTATACAGGCTGTCCATGTACGGTTTGGAAATTACTGCGGCCACTTCATCATCACCGAATGTATATCATAATCCTCTACTGGTGATGCTAAATAAGAACATCGAAGAAACATTTACGTTGACGTCAACGGAAATACCCCCGAGACGTTACTGGTGGTGTCTGGAATTCGTAGCTTAAACTCCTTAATTAATTACTTAACGTCATTGCATAATGAATCAAACCTTAGTGACAAAGTCACCGATGACAGAGTCACTTATCGACGTTCAACGTCACAGATATAATCAAGTGTGTAAGTGTCAGACTGAATTAAAAAATATAATCGACGATTATACAATAAAAGTAAAATAATATTGCAGACGTATGGTTGTCATTAATATAATTGTTTACTCAGTTTCCGCTATTGTTGCTGGTGCCGGATTATTACTATCAACAATAACAATGACAGCGCCTGCAGTTGTAACAATTATCGTCTCAACTTCAACGACTGTCGCAGGTATTCTTAGTATTATCGCTAAGAAGATATCTGCATGTACAAATACTAAATTACATGAGTATATAATAAAATTACATACAGCAACAACAACCTATTCTAAATTATAGTTATATATTTCGTTGTACCTCAGTGATGGTAAAATATCTGATGAGGAGTGCGCAACGATAATGAAAACCTACGATGAAGCATTCAGAATCGCTAGCGATTTTGGTGACAAAGTCACTCACAATAACCAAGGCGACTTAAATAATAACAATAATAATAATGACTGAGTCTTCGGCAGCGTCAAGAGAATTACTTCAACAGATCGTCACTAATACAACCCCGCCAAAAACTACGATGATCTCATTAAGTTCGACCAATCCTGAGTTTAGCGTTAACTTTCCAACCGCAATTCCAGCAAAGGAAATAGCCCTAGCACAATTGCGAGTTTATTATAGCTGGCCAAATATTAGATCAAAACCATTTGGTGGACTACAGCCAAATAATTCATTAGTATTCGCTAATAAGAATAAGCCTGATGGAACTCCTGATTGGCAAGTAGTTAGTATTCCAACGGACAGTTATCAAATAGAACAGATCAATGATGAATTCCAGCGCAGAATTAAATCTATTACAGGAAAAGAATCAAAAATAGCAATTACTGCTTATGAACCAACATTATCAGCGGCGATTGAAATAAATTGCCCTGATTATTCTGTAGATATTTATCAAAGTTCGATTAGATCTGTGTTAGGCTGGCAAGATATGGCGCCAGATTATCAAGGACCACCTGAACCACAACGATCTGATTTCATTACAGATAAAAGAATATTTATAAAACTTCCAGAATATCGAAAAGTTGAAGAGGCTTATCCATGGCAAAAATATTTAAGCGATAAAAGAGTTATACATTATATAGATAGACTAGAATCATATTTTACAGGTACAATTGATGGTAAAAAAGGTAAAATAGTGACTCTTGATGTTGATTTAATAAATTCATATGCTAATACAATTAAATCTGAACATGAACGTGTATTTAATAATCTACAAAATTTATTTTCAAGCATTAATGTTTCTTACAACGATGATTTTAAAAAATCAAATAATTGAAGCAATACAACATTTGAATCAAGTTGCTTCAGACCTAGAGTTTATGAATAATGTTATTGTTAACAGAGAAAAACATTTAATAAAACCAGCAACAGATAGATATGTAGTAAATTATATAGTTACTGAAGACGATCCAATTCAGCGTGTTCCACTCAATCGTTTGTTTGCAACAGTATTTCTTAAACATTTCAGAATTACAAAAGAACAATTACCAACATTTATAATTCCAGGATTTAATTATGAAGAGTTAAAGAAATCAGTTAATGATCTTATTGATGAACATTTTAAAAGAATATGTGATTCATGGAGAAAATTAATACCTACACCAACCATTTTTAAATATAATAATGATCCATACGGTGGAGGTCGCCATATCTCACCTGGTATTGTTAATATAACATCAACGATCACAGTCAATTTAGTATGTGACGTAACTGATGGCAGCTATCAAGTAGATCTTTCAAAGTCTAGCCAGGCCCAGCAAGGATATATATTATATTCATTTAGCCTTCAAGCGCCGCCCGGGTGGTTAATTGTATCTGAGCCAATTAATCCAGTTTATCTACGTGTACATAATCCGCTATTATCAAGGATAAATTTTAAACTCACCGACCAGACAGGATACTTGTTGGTTCTAAGAGATGAGGAATTAATTATTAATTTGTATATACGCTCATAGAACGTCTGAGCAAATATTCCCTGATATAATTAGGAGAAAAAAAATCTGATTCTGAAATAATATATTTATTTTTTTTATTTTACTGATTTTTCATAATCTGATTGGGCAAATACCCCATCAAATTATTAAATTTTGCTAGATTTTTCATTTGGTCGTGTAAATACGCCATCAAATTAATAAATTTTGCTAGATTTCTTCAATCTGATGGGTTAGACAGTACTCAAAATCATTAAAATCTGAGTGATAATCAATTCCTATGATTAAAGCAATTGCACATGTAATAAAGCGAGATAACTCTGCTCTCTCTCTGCAGAGCAAATTAAACGATTATCTCCCTTACTACTACGTTTGATTTATAGACAACGAAGATATCTTGTTTTCTTTCAATTATTTAGCGATTTATTTGTTCTCTGTAAGCAATTAGCTGTTAGTGAAGCAGCAATTTGTAACAGAGAGGGATATTGATGCATCTTTTGACTCTGATAACCTTAAATTCACGTCCGTTTATACAAGTGCATTGAATTACAAATCAAAGTTATTTTTATCTCTTATAACACACGTATTTTGACCTAACGAACGATAACTCATACAGAAAATGTAATATGCGATTATTTTATGAATTATGTTTGAAAAATTGAAGTAAATTCACGCTACAGTTCTACAATAATTGTGATTTTATTCAGTATACTGCTCGTACGTAAATTGCCTGCTTATTCAGTGTTGGGTTAACTATATAAACATTTTAAAACGTTTATATGTAAAACAGGTCTGTGGTCCAGTGTTAAAGCGTTAGATTCTCGTACACAAGGTCCGTGGTTCGATTCCCATGATTGACATAGTCAGTGGAGGCGATCTTGATGCCATTTTTCTAAGAGAATTGGGGGTCCAAAGCCCAACAGAAAAATAATGCACTCTCTCACCATGTGACCACGTGGTGGGTGTACTTTTGCACTCTCCATGGGGTTATCATGGAGAGAGTGTATAAAATCTGTTGGACGTAGGTAATTCCCCCCCCCGTTGTATTCCGTCTATAGTAAAGTTTATGTTTGTGCTGACCCTTAGAGATAAGTACCATAGTTAAGTTTATGTTTGTGCTGTCCCTTAGAGATAAGTACCATAGTTAAGTTTATGTGTGTGCTGTCTGCAAAAAATCAAAATCATAATCAAAAAATCAAAATCATAATCATATGTATATATAATCATGATCATACAATCATATATATATATATATATATATATAATCATAATCATATGTATATAATCATAATCATATGTATATAATCATAATCAAAAAACAGTCCCCTCTGACCTTCTGAGCCTGCTAGAATGTTGTTTGGCAATCTAGGGGTTCACATGGGGTTATGGGGACTACTATTTTTATAATCTCATTCAGAATATATTATTATTATTTAGAAACTGATTATTATTTTTATTTTAAATAAATAAGTATATATATAATGAACTACGAAAACATTAATGATATTATTTCTGCTATTAAAAAATTAAAACATGACGGAATAAAAATATCTGATAATCTTGATCCTCAGAAAATTATGTGCGATTTTGAATTATTACAACAACGAAAATTTGAGAATAAATACACATTACCTTCCAATTATAAATTCGTGAAATCAATTTATCAGTCTATGTTAGAATCCTTGGCAATGGTAAACGACACACAGGTGAAGCTATTTGCACCTCTTGCACGTTCAGTCGAAAAAATAAGAACTGAATTGTCTCACGAGTACGAAAGAAAAAAGATTGTGGACAATCGTGTAATGCAATTGAGAAAAATTATGTTATTTGATTCTGTCAAAAGTGAAAGTGACACTGAGAGCAGCGACATTGAAGGTGGACCCTTGACTAAACAAAACCCTTGGCAAAATTGACAGAGTCGAACTATATAAAAAAAATATTTATTTGTTTTCTTTTTTGTTAAGAGTACAGAGTTATCTGACATATTCAAATATTATCCGCTGATCATATTTTATTGAATATGCAGATTTGTATGTTTTATTTGCGACAAATTGTACCGATTGTGGGTGGATGCAAAAATATCTGGCAGCTGCACTTATTGATGGAAAAGTTATTTCTTGGCCTGTTTCTGCATTTACGGATTTAATAGCTCTCTTTTTAAATGCTTTACACCTTCCAGTATTTCCACGTGCAGAATTCTGACTCAGTGTAATAGCTTGCAGGTTACATAGATGATTATTTTTGGGATTTCCATCAATGTGATCAGTTACAAGTCCATCTTCGATGACCCCATAAAAACATTCGAATATGAATCTATGTGATAAATAATGTTTATCTACACTGGTATTGAATTTAAAATAACCAAATTTATTAACACTACCGACTGGTTTTTTTCATCGACAGTGTCTGATTACACCATCTCGAGATGCCTCATAATTTTTTTATTATAGGATGTGCCACAAATTCGTTTTGCTCCATTTATATATATAATATTATTTGTTTAAATCATTGTTTTGAAATCTGACCAGATAATCTTCTACGGTTTTTATAGGAGATTTACCTGACGATGTCAAAGTATTATTTTTTTGTCATAATATCGTTTTAATTCTCTATATTTTTTACCACCGCATTTTACACATAACTGAGTTTTTCCTCTAACTCCAACACCACATTGCACACACGGTTTTGGTCCTAGACTACCATTTTTAACGCTTTGCATATGGTAGCAGCAGAATTCATTCACGCATGCTTTGTTACAAGAAGTATATCCAATTTTGAGCCAAATGCATCGATTCTTTGTTTGAATCATTATATATATATATACTAAAATTTAATTTAAATATTTGTCTTAATTATAATATGGAATTATCCATCATTGAGCCTTCCGCAATCTCGGCGGGAACTAGATTTGATCTTGACAGACTATCAGAATATAAATTTAGTGTTTCGATGCAAGATCTAGCTTTAACAAATGAGGATATAACCGAACGTATCCGTGAAGCCAAGAAGGAATTTTGTGACAATGGTGCGGCTCATGCATGGTCAACATTTAGGATCGGAAATATTGTCGATACTATAATGAATGACAAACGAGGAAGAATAATTATTAACCACCTTGATGTTCAAAAATATTTTATTTTAATAAAATTTCTTGTAAGGACAGACAACGATACTTAGATTATCCGTGACAAGCGTGATCCAGTCCGCATACAGTCAGGAAATAATATTGTTCTCTTGAGTAATAAATCCAAGCCCGGAGTACTCACTGGTATTGACAAACCGTATTATGAGCGAGTATACCCTGTGACTGCGGTTGTCTATGCAATATATCCGCTGAATAATAAACCTGACGTTGGGGATCTCAAACCGATGAGACTGTCAGAGTCAAGAATAAACTGTGTAGCTGAACGAGTTACAGAACACTTTACAAATGCAATACGTGGTAATGGTTTAACAGATTTACGACGTAAAAAAATAAATACATGGGCAGAAGCAGTTAAAGATACTGGAACATCTATTAAAGATGTTGCTGAGTTGGGAAAGCTATTAAAATTTCCAATAACAGTGAAGACGTTAACAGGAGAGATTTTGTATAAATCGAAATATGAATCAAGAGGAGCTTCGATAGATATTATTGATCATAATGCACATGCATGGACTATGGCAGTAACAATATTTCCACGAGACAGAACGGTTAAATTTTATAATGGTCATATATTTGATTTTATCAGGAATATCAGTAAAAGTGACCCTGTATCTGTTTGGTTATTTCAAAGTTCAGAATATGATCATTATGATCAGTTTGTACGGCCTGGTGAGGATATTTATCGTAGAGAATCTCTTCATGTAGAAATGGAACATCTTGCGTTGAAATATACTTCTGACGATGTCAAAGTTAGACAATTACTGAATAATTGTTTTACCGTTCCATCAGTTGCTGCTCACTTCGCTCAGGAGAAAAATTCATGGAAACCGACACGATCAGAATTTATTGAAGATATCCAGAAACGTTGTATAGAATATGGACACGGTGGATTATGGAATACTAAATACAAGTATAACGACGTTATCTCCGTTGATATGGTAGCGAGTTATCCTGGAAGTTTTCTTGGATATGGAGAATGTTCTAGATACTTTAAGAGATTCGGACATCCATCACACGAGATGACCAGAGTTGCAATAAACGGACCTTTACCAGATTTTGACTTAACCGGATTTGCCTATATAGAATCATTCGAGTTTACAGAAAATCTCCATCCGATTACTTATGCTTGGTTTGGAAGACATTTTTTAGAAAAATGTTGGGTTCCAATAGTATTATTACGATATACGCTTGATGTTGGAATTTTAATATCATTACAGGTGAGTGAAGCAATTATATCGTATAGTTCACAGAAGCAAGTTTGGTTACCAGAACCGGATAGATTTAATATTGATGATGCCAGGAAAGAATTTCCTGATCTCAATGAAGATGACATTATTAAAATTACTAATAATATACGAAAATGCAAGGACGAGCACGATGAAAAACTTGCAAAAGATCTTGGTAGAAAGATAATCGGTAAGTTTACACAGGGAGGATCATACGATTATAAACGACACTGTACAAGATTGATTATGGACGATGCTGAACTCGATTTTATAATCGCTGATACAACGGAAAAAAAACACATTTATAAGCCGATGTAATGCTTATTTATCAGACGGAACCAAACTAGGTACAATTGTGAGCTATACTGATGGTGACTCACCGCAATTTACTCATTTAAGATCTTCAATGCTAGCCTATGTTTCGATAAATCTACTGTCTATGATAAATAGATTTCCTCGTTATGCTGTCAGAGTTGCTACAGATTCGTTCTACATAAATAAAAAATATACGGATTTGTTAAAACCGCTACTTGGTAATGGTGAATGGGGATCATGGAGAATAAAACAAGAAAATATACTTAGTTATTCTGAATCTGCCGACGTTGAAATTAAGGAAATATATTACAAAAATAATAATCAAGTATCAAAGTCATCTGCACCATCTGTATATGATCCTGTGGCTAGACATAAGACTGTTTATCTTAACGGATGCGGTGGTTCAGGTAAAACAAATCGTGCGATTAAATTATTCCTGAACAACCATTCAGATATAATTGTTTTGACACCGACACATAAACTCGCCAGAGAAATAAAAGAACGAGGAGTAAAATCATGTACATACCATAGTTTCTTCAGATGGTGTGGAGACACATGGACTTCTGAGCGAATGGGTGAGAAATATATACCTAAATATATTATCTGGGACGAGGTAGACACGGTGTCGTTAGAAATATTAAAAACATTTCTTGATTGGTTATTGACAAAGAATACTGCTGTAATAATGTGTGGCGATCATGGTCAACCACCACCATTTATTGAACAGTCACCACATGAATGGCTGAAGAATAATGTAGATTATTATGAAGAAATAAATGATGACCATAGAGCTATTGATGAACCGCTGAAAGAACTTAAAAGGTTAATCAGACTACAGCCAGATAAAATACAATGTGAGATAATGCGTAAAGTAATTCCAGAAACTACTATGAACGATTTTTTGAATTTATGGAGACCTGATGATTTGATAGTCGCAAGTAGAAAGATAGTTCGTGATAAACTGCAGGAGAAAGTATTTCTGTTACATAAAGAAAAGTTTTCAGATCTACCTGTACCATTATGTTATCGCCCAGCAGATACTCGACGACAAAATATTGAAGTTGAAATTCCTGGCGGTGGGATACAAAATCTTGTCTTGAATGATATTGTTTTGGTTGCTGTTGATGTTGTTGAGAATGCGCTGAGTATGGATAAATTACCGTGGAAGTTAGGATACGCTATAACAATTCACTCATCACAGGGATTAACTATTTCTGATACAAATATCTGGATTGTCGATGATCGGATCGAATGGTCAAATTTAGTCTATCTTGCAGTATCTCGTGTAAGAGGAATATCTCAACTGCATAGGGTTATTATAAATTTTACAGAAAATAATGATCAAACTGTTAGTAATGACGTAATAAGAAAAACACTATCTGGTTATAAGCAATGTGACAAAAAAATAAGCGTGACTTTGATATTGATATTGAATTTATTATAACACTAAAACAACAACAGAATAATAATTGTGCAAGCTGTAACACAATAATGTTATGGCAATATTCGAATAATAATCCAAGACAATTTACCGTAGACAGAATTAATAGTGATCTTGGTCATACACGTGATAATGTGATGCTGACCTGTCTTGAATGTAATCGACGTAGAGGTGCTAATTTACATAAGTGAAGGTGGTGGTAATTGTGTGTCTTTAGGAATTACTTGTAATTGATCACGTACAAATCCACGTTGAGGAGCAGTTGAATCTAGTCTGTAGATTGGAGGTCTACCAGTGGATCTTACCACGCTAGAAATTGTATGTGTAGTCACACTCCAGATAGGATCGGTTGCTCTTTTTTTACCACCTTCAAGTTCACCAGGTTCATATAAATATCTTACAGTTACATTACCTAATATTGATTGAGAGGAAGATTCACGTCGGTGTATTGGTATATATTTTTTTGTAATCGCATTAGAAGGTTTCATGGAAGTTGAACGAGTAATTTCATTATTCAATGCAGCTATCACACTTGGTAACCTTGCAACCCATTCACGAGATCTCTCCACCGGACTTAAAGTCAGTGGATATTTCCCTTGCATATTGATATCCAAATAACCGCTCAGCAAGTGTTCGATTAAATCGTTCAACGATTGCCTGATCACGATGAATTTCAGTGTGTCCTCGTCTGATTTTAACGTTATGTTTATTCATCAACGATAATACTGCACCAAGAAATTCTTTGCCAGGATCAACTTGTAATAATTGTGGCCATCGTAGACCACCACGTTGATAAATTCGCTCAAACGAAGATGCAACTTCAGATGCTGTTTTTGTTGATAATGGTTCAGCTTCTTTATATCTACTTGCAACGTCAACGACAGTCAATGTGTATTTGTACGTGCGTGATTGACGTCTACGTGTTTTAATAGTATCGTGCGGTAAAAATAAAATATCTGCTTGATGAACTTCATTAGGGGTGCTGACATCAAAATGTGCATACTGAATTTTTTTAGGTGGTGCTAGATAAATTTGCCATATTGCCTGTCGTGCTAACCAAGCTGCAGCAACAGAACGTGAGAATTTTGCTGCTTCAGCAAGTTTAGTAATCGCTGATCTGCCATTCCAATATCCTCTTGGGCTATAATAAACAGACTCCATTATAATAGTTATATAATTAATTACCAGCCCCTAACATTATTTTACCTTTCATGGCAGTTTTTACTAGAAAACTAGCGAGTTTTTCTCTGACAGATTTATTGGGTATAGAATTTAACGCATGAATCAATTTTACATCTGCGAGATGCCTTTGTTGTAAATCTTTACTTTTATACGCAACGTCATGAACATGACACGCTTGATCAATATTATTTATTGGATACTCTCCTGGTCTTGGTTGATCTTGATCATCAAGTCGGATATCAAGTCGAGTTCCAGGACCACAATAATTATATCCAGGAAGATGTTTCTCAACTGAGTATTTAGCTCATGGAGTTCCTGGTAATTTCCCTAATGAAGTAGCGATATCTCCACCTGTCTTTGATGAATGAAATTTATATTTTTTTGTACCACATTTCACACACTTGCCTGTAATTGCACGTCTTTTATTCTTCGTTGTTATTGTTGTTAATTCGGCAGTAGGTGTAGATACTCTACATCGAACACAATATAAATTCATATTATTTATTATATGGATGTAATTGACTTCTCAGCGACACGAAAACAAGAACCAGTAAGGCACCATCCAGCACTACCAAATTCTATTAGAATGATTATAATAGGCCCATCTGGATCAGGCAAAACACAATTATTACTTAATCTAATAATGAGATGGCTGAAGTGGGATAAACTATATTTGGTAGCGCCATCTGTAGATGATCAGAGGTGTTACGAAGTACTTAAAGATTTTAATGAAAATGCAAAATTATTGGACGAAAACGGTAATGATGTTGTTGACTTTATTACCGATATTGATGAAGCCCCATCTGTAGATGACCTAGATGGATTTATTAATAACCTCGTAGTATATGATGACGTTATATTAGATAGACAATCAAATCCAGCAAGAATATTTTCTCGAGGTAGACATAAAAATACTGACGTGATTTATGTTACTCAGCGATATACACAAATACCTAAAGTGATCAGAATAACTGTAATATTTTGGTTGTGTTTAATGGAGTAGATAATTATACCTTACAAAATATTTATTATACTTGGTGTTCAGGGGATACGGATATGATTAAATTTAAAAACTTCTTTTCAAAGGCACAAGCTGTTCTGTTCGGATTTATTACAATAAATCTACATGACCCAAGATCCATATATCGTATAGGTCTGGATAAAATCTTTGGTTAATTATATCAGCAGGAAGGGTGAACAACCAAAACTGAGTGACCCGGCGAGTAAACGAAACACACTATAAAATAAAAACAAAGAGTCAACAATAAAATAACAAAAATGAGCTAACCCAAACGATTTATTATCCGTTTTCAACCGTATGGAAATAATCTCAGTTAGAGACTTTGGTTTAGAGTTATTGACATTGTTTTTTCAGCCTTCGTAGGAACCTTATGTTTTAGACAAATGACGATTCAGACAAGTGGTCTGTTCACCCTGCCTGCTGCTACAGGTGAAGGGAATGAAGTGAACCGCGTTTATTTATAGTGGAAGACCGGATCGAAACGGATTGAGATTGTTCACCAATCCCAACACGCGTTACAAAATTCAGTCACTTCGCGGAGGCTGTATTCCAATCCGAAGAGAGCTACCTGTGACGTCATATTCCCTATATAGGTGCGCTAGCGTCTGTGCGCAGTGAATCGATGCAACATTGTTTTGTGAAACATGACTGTTATACTACAAGAACATAACGAAAACAAAAATATGTACCATACACATACAGAACTACCATAATAAAATACATGCACACATTCTACAATCCAATCTACTACTTTTCTCAACTATTCACTCACTTCCTTACAGCATACACTAAATCATCAAAAAGGCCATAACAGACCGAGAGATACGGTAAACAACCGAATCTCTCGAGTCAAACTGGGCCAATAAAAATAAATAACTCCAAGAATCTGATCTCTGTTGCCAGTCCTAACATAAATACAAGATATCGTACAAAACAAATAGCACCAACACATAGCAAACACAGGACAACACTGATCCCTGGCAGGATCTCTATCAATAATTTAACTCCAAGACCAGCCAGGGTTGAGGAGTATTTGAACGCTAGATTAGGGAGGTGTATAAACCCTACAATCAAAATTATAAGAATGGAAATTCAATAAAAATACAAACAACACTTATACGATGGGGGAAACATGAACATATAAAATCCATTGACTTCTGGCACTAGGGGGTTCCTCAAATGATGTTAATTCTGAGAGGAACCACACCAATAAAAACTATCTAAATTTGTTATTTAATTGATGAGGAATATGACAAGTCACCAGAGAAAAGGAATCACAGAATCACGAATGAAACGGATACGGACTCTGATTTAAGGCAATGGAGCTATAAAATTATATGAAGCTAATCAACAAGGAAAAGAATTTGAAGTACACTATGTGATGATGATACTCCTTCCTGCAATGACCAGGGAGAAAGGACAGAGTCGACATGTGATGATGATACTCCTTCCTGCGATGACCAGGGAGAAAGGACAGAGTCGACATGTGATGATGATACTCCTTCCTGCGATGACCAGGGAGAAAGGACAGAGTCGACATACTGTATGGATATTGTCAGGTACTCCCCTCCCAGCTTTGTTGGGGTGGGTGTTCTGGGTTTGGTTATCGTTATCTAGAGGTGATCGCCGACGGTGTAATTTGCCCGGAACGAGTAAATATCAATAGAAATTGAGAAATTTACAGGTGGAATAGGTAAAGAGCTGAGCAGGTATTTAGAACAGAATAACACGAGTCCCCGTTACAAATAAAGACAAAATTTAATCAAAATTTCTAACAATAAAGTTCATAAACAAAAGTAATAATACGTTACGATTGAAAGATACACTTCTTTCTTTTTGAATTAACTTCTTCCGCGAGTTTTCAAATACAAAGACATGATTATACCAATAGCCGATCTGATAAGTGATAGAATTTAAATCATCATTTAGATCAAGTGAAATATATCGAAAACTTTGCCTTGTACAGGTTCATAACCTGATGGTCTTGATTCAGTCCAAATTCCACAGCGATTATCCCTTTTGACTTCCTTGTGCTGGTAAGTCTGGGTTTTCTCCACTTTTGACTTCCTTGTGCCGGTAAGTCTGGGTCTTCTTCACTTTTGACTTCCTTTCCAAATCCTCAGGGTGCCTCGCCTCTTACGCCCCTTCCAACTCTGGGTCCACTTTGAGTTTGTAAAATGTAGTACGTAGACGTAGAACGCAGAGCTGTCCCGTCCTTCCAAAATAACAAAATAAGCAATCTAAATCTTCCGTCACATTATACTGGGGGAATAGATCAATACCTTCCCCCCTCGTTATGTCAGATAAATTCTATCATAATTTCAAACAGATTCTACGGCTATCTAGTCTAACTGGCCATGACGGACTGTATCAACCTAGTTTCACAAAATTAATGGTCAACTAAATGGCTATTCCAACATCCCACCAAGACATTAGTTCCAGGCTAGTCTCAATTACACAAATGAATGAAATTCCTTCCTACTGTATTTATAACAACAATCAAGTGGTTATCATACGTGAACTCATATATAGGTCGGAAAATGCTCACGGATTCTTGCATCTCAACTAAAATAAGGCATGAAATTCTAGATACATAATTTCCTATAATAAACGAGACTATACGTTCAAACAAGTCGTCAATGTTTATATAAAGAAAAATATCATTGTACGGACTCAGATAAACGAAATCATCACAGGTATACCATATCAAGAAATTAAATCTACGAACTTAAACAAATAAATCCATGCAAATACAAGCAAATAAATCAAACAAAGCATCATAGCAGTATCAACGAATTACATAAGATTGTTGCAAATACCTTGTTTTTCCAAGCTCTCACTTCCAGAACGTGTCTGTCAATTTTTCCAGACAATTGCTTCCCTTGGATGCTTTTAACGAGTAAATTTACTTCTTAAATTACTCGGAGTCTATTTTCTTCTTACATTCGTTTCTCTTCAGAGAAAAAGCGTAGACTGATTTCAATTTTGCTATTTTGCATATTTAAACTGAGAGTTTTCATGTGAAACCAGGCCCCCTTCACAGCGTGCCCAATCTGAATGAAATACAATTCCCGCCCGAACAATGTTGAAACAATGCCGTTCGTCTGACAAACCTTGATTACCGAAATGATTCCTGGTAACTTTCAGAAATGACAGTTTTCCATACCGATCAGAATTTGACCCCTTCCTGGTCAGTTTAAACAAACAACAAACGTAGCCTTAATCAAAAATCGCTAAACTCGTGACAGAGACTGTACCAATCCGTGCATTATGGCAATTTAAACGTGCGCAGAACTCCATAAATCTAATTAATCGTACACGTGTCCAACTAAATGTGTTCTACAGAGATCGACAGAAAAATTTGCTTCATTACAGATATTAAAAGCGGACTTAATTACGAAATGGAACGGAAATGGATTTATGATTCAGAACACTACGTTAGAAATGGACTATTGATATAAATAACCTAGAATCGAATTCAAAGAACACTCACTTAACAGGAACTGAACATTAATTTGCCTTAGTACATATAGCTTTAATAGACAATAGAATTGATATAATTTGTATATAACTTATTCTAATTGCACATAAATCTTTAATAGACTTGATAATCTTATTAACATCAGCAGGGAGGGTGAACAGACCACTTTGCCTGAGACCTCATCGTTGAAAAATAGAGCTTCGTACGAAAATGAAATCTCAACGTCAATAACGTTAAACCAGCACCTCTAACTTTGCCTCGTAGTCAACCCTGTTCGGTTAGCTTATTATGTTACCGATGACGAAGTCATTAATGATGATTTTTGTATTTCATTTTTACGTGTATTCGTTTACATGTTGGTCATTCACTGTTGGTTTCACCCCTTCTGCTGCTGTGGTTATTATCCAAATATTGTATCAAGTCCGTTACGATATCTTGACCTCGGATCATGCAAATTTATTGTTATAAAACCAAACGGGGTAGCTTGTGCTTTTAAAAAAAAAGTGTTTGAACTTAATCATATCCATGTCCCCTGAACACCAAGTATAATAAATATTTTGCAGCGTATGATTATCAACTCCGTTAAATACAACTAAAATATTACAGTTGTCTCTGATTACTTTTGGAATTTGTGTTTAACGCTGTGTAACATAAATCACGTCTTTATTTTTATGTCTACCTCGAGAAAATATCCTAGCTGGATTTGATTGTTTGTCCAGCATGACATCATCGTATACTACTAAATTATTAATACTTCCATCAAGGTCATCTACAGATGGTGCTTCATCAATATGAGTGATAAAATCAATAACGTCACTGTCTTCATTTAGAAAATTTGCATTTTCATTAAAATCATTAAGTACTTCATAGCATCGCTGATCATCTACAGATGGTGCTACTAAGTACAATTTATCCCACTTGAGCCATCGCATTATCAAATTAAGCAATAATTGCGTTTTGCCAGATCCAGATGGACCTATCATTATCATTCTGATAGAATTCTGTAGCGCTGGGTGATGTTTTACTGGCTCTTGTTTTCGTGTCGCCGAAAAGTCAATTATATCCATATGATAAATAATATGAATTTATATTGTGTTCGATGCAGGGCAGCCACATCCACCACTGGATTAACAACAATAATAACAAAAAATAAAAAACGCGCACTAACAGGTAAGTGTGAAAAGTGTGGCACAAAAAAATACAAATTCATTTAAAACACAGCGACAGGAGGTGATATTGCTGCTTCGCTGGGAAAATTACCAGGATTACCATGGGCGAAATATCCCGGGGAAAAACACTTACCGGGTTATAATTATTGTGGTCCAGGAACTCGTTTAGATATTCGTCTTGACAATCAAGATCAACCTCGGCCTGGTGAATATCCCGTAAATGGAATCGATCAAGCATGTTACGTTCATGATATTGCTTATCGAAATAAAGATTTACAACAACGACATCTCGCCGATATAAAATTAATTCATGCCATAAATAATGTAAAAGATAAATCACTTCGAGAAAAATTAGCTGCTTTTCTGGTAAAAGCTGGTATGAAAGGTAAAATAATGTTAGGGGCTGGGTAATTAATTATATAACTATTATAATGGAGTCCGTTTATTATTCCCCAAGAGGATATTGGAAGGGCAAAGCAGCAATTAGTAAACTTGCTGAAGCAGCAAGAGTTTCACGTGCTGTTGCTGCAGCGTGGTTAGCACGACAGGCAATATGGCAAATCTATCTACATCCACCTAAAAAAATTCAGTACGCGTATTTTGATGTCAGCGTCCCCAATGAAGTTCATCAAGCAGATATTTTGTTTTTACCGCACGATACTATTAAAACACGTGGACGTCAATCACGCACATACAAATACGCGTTAACTGTCGTTGAAGCTGCAAGTAGATATAAAGAAGCAGAACCACTGTCAACAAAGACAGCAACTGAAGTTGCATCTGCGTTTGAACGAATTTATCAACGAGGATCCGGACCACAAGGTGGTCTACGATGGCCACAGTTGATACAAGTTGATCCTGACAAAGAATTTCTTGGTGCAGTATCATCGCTGATGAAAAAACATAATGTCAAAGTCAGACGAGGACACATCGCAATTCATCGTGATCAGGCAATTGTTGAAAGATTTAATCGAACACTCGCTGAGCGGTTATTTGGATACCAGTATGCGAAGGAAATAATTCAGGCAGATACAAGATCTCGCGAATGGGTTGCAAGATTACCAAGTGTGATAGCTGCGTTAAAGAATGAAATTACTCGTGCAACTTCTATGAAACCTATTAATGTAATTACAAAAAAACATATACCCCGTAGCGATGGTTACGGACAACGACGTGACTTTTCAAAACAATCAGTGTTAGGTAATGTGACTGTAAGGTATTTATATGAACCTGGTGAACTTGAAAGGGGTAAAAAAAGAGCAACTGATCCTATCTGGAGTGTGACTACACATAAAATGTCTAGCGTGGTTAGATCTACGGGTAGACCCGCCATCTACAGACTGGATTCAACTGCTCCTCATCGTGGATTTGTACGTGAACAATTACAAGTAATTCCTGAGGACACACAATTACCACTACCTTCACTTTTGTAAACTAGCGCCCCTGCGTCGATTACATTCAAGACATGTCAATGTGACATTATCACGTGTATGACCAAGATCACTATTAATTCTATCCACGGTAAATTGTCTTGGATTATTACTCGAATATTCCCACAACATGTGACAGTTAGAAATTACACAACGATTATTCTGTCGTTGTTTTAGTGTCATAATAAATTCAGTATCAATATCAAAATCGCGATTATTTTATTTGTCACATTGCTTATAACCAAATAGTTTTTTCTTATTACTTCAACACTAACAGTTTGATCATTATTTTCTGTGGAGTCTATGACAACTCTGTGCAGTTGAGATATTCTCCTGACTCGAGATACTGCTAGATAAACTAAATTTGACCATTCTATTCTATCATCGACAATCCAGATATTTGTATCAGTAATAGTTAGTCCTTGTGACGAATGAAATGTTATAGCATATCCTAATTTCCACGGTGAGTTATTCATACTCAACGCGCTTTCAACAACATCAACATCAACCAAAACAATGTCATTTAACACAAGATTTTGTTTTTCGTTTCTTACAATCAGTCTTTTAAAATGCACTTTGTTTATATAACAGCCAAAATCAATTATGTTCTTCTCGAGGATCAAGTAAGTCCTTGCTCAGAACCAAAGCTTAAAATAGACTTAAAAGTCTATAGAAGTCTCTAGAGAGTTTTCTTTTTAGTTACTTTTACTACATACGGACCCCAATGCACTATCCTTAGATAATAAATTAAAGTAGCGGACCTCAGTGATTGCAGTGCATGTGAACTATCTCTGCTTGATACCCAGCCTAAAGTACTGCGAGCTTGTGCCAGCTGCACCTATTTATATACAGTGCAAATGGTAACACTTTTATGTCCAGGTTCAAAGAGTTACTACACTGCAATATAGATACACTATTCTGTGAGAACTGTCCCAGAACTACGCTCATTCACACTAAATCAAGCTCTTGTTGATCACCGTCTCCTTATCTAAATTTGTGCAAGTTCGAATCCTACCATCGGACCAGCTGTGAGCAACTATCGTAGTGTGACCTTTGGTGAGGCACCTTAGTCCAACTGCCTCGGTACTAAATATCCTACTACTGCTACTGCTACTGCCACTACTAATTATTATTATTATTATTATTATTATTATTATTATTATTATTGGGGAAAATATAAATCAGTTTCATATTAACGGGTACAAAAACTTTGATATTGTAAGAACTAAATCACAATCAGCTAAAAGAAATTCAGGTCGGATCTCGGTATTTGTTTGTGAACCCCTCTTCAAGCAGTACAGTATATCCGAGAATAATGTGTCTCAAAACCTATTGTTTGTTTAGTTATATCATCAAAGGCAAGCATATTGAACTGGAACATAGTTTTTGGCTTTGTCTATATGTCAGCTGGATACCCCTCTGTTTACTCAGAGGAAAATGTATATGCAGTGGGAGAAAATGAAATAGTTGACCTAAACACAAACTATACTGACTACAAAGCAATAATTACGGCCGATTTTAATGCCCGTACGTGTACTCAGCCAGATTCTATCAAATATGATAGTGTTATAGACCTTTTTCAAGAATTTTATTACCCAAAAGACGAAGACATGTATGGTCGGGCTAATCAACACGTAAGGGAGATAAATTTCTGTGGAGAAAAACTCCTACAAGTTTGTCAGATGACTGGGTTAAGGATCGTCAACGGTTGATGCGGATCAGGGATCAGGCATTGAGAAATTTACATGTATTCAGGGCAACTCAGCCTCAGTAATTAATTACGTTCTAGCTGACGTATTTGTTTTAAAAAATACCTCGTCTTTTGACATAGATTATAAATTGGAATTTTTACATATGCCTATTATAGTTTCCTTTGACTAAATGTGACAATTAGAAGAAGAAAAAACTTAAACTTACTCTGGAGGTAATGAAATAGATAAATACATATGAAACAAAGAATAAGGTCTATCTTTTATGAATAATTGCAATGATCTATTATCTCATAATATGGGTACGATTTCAAGTGACATCAACAATAACAAACTCAATGAATGCGTCGAACCAATTGCTGCTATTTACCATGATGCAGCAAAACGCAATGAAGACAGCAAAAGCTAGCTGTGAGAAAACTTCCTAAAGGTCAGTCTTGGTTTTACAGAGATTGCATAGCCGCAGAAAGCAAATCCTTGAGATGTCAAAGACAGTTCAGATTAAAAGGCACAATTAAAGCACTTGAATTTATACATTTTATAGAAATTTGTTTAAGTCTATTACAAGAAGCAAACAAAGGCAGTATGAATCCAAAAAATTAGCCTTTTATCTGCATTATACTCTAAAATATACAAATTTTCTGGCGTCTTGTAAAGAATCCGAGTACTGGTGTACAACGCTATATTACGTCTGTATCTAGGTATGAATATTTTTCAGAATTATTTAATTTTTCCATTATGTTGACCTGATACAGGAAAATGAAAACATTCAACTGGTTCATGAGATTCTAGATAGAATAACCATTGAAGAGGAAGTTCCTCTAACATTAAGTAAACTGAAACATGACACAGTCTTTCAAAATTTGGCAGATTACCTGTAACTGGATTGCTGTGTCTGTTTGACTCGAAGTTAGCTCCCATTCCTAGTTATGTTGTTGTTGTGGGGCTTAACGCCATTTTTCAGCACACGATAGGCTATACATGGCGGCCAGTATTAATGGTGGAGGTTGAAACCGGGAAATCCGCGGAAAGAACCACCGACCCACGAGAAGCTACTGGCAAGCTTTCTCACATATCCACATTCGCCGAATCTTAGACTCGAACCAACGCTGACAGAGGTGAGATGGCAGTGATCCGTAACGGACAGCGCTTTAGACCACTCGGCCACTCGGGGCCCCCATTCCTAGTTATAGGGCAGAAGTTTTGGGGTTTTTTTTTTATAAAGCCAATGATATTGAAAAAGTTCATTTGTCATTTTTTAAATATATTATTGGTACATATAAGTCTACTCCAAATGCATTCTTATATAATGAATTAGGAAGAATTAGTATGAAGAGTATAAGATATAAAGATATTTTGAAATATTGACTTAGAATTCTAAAAATGCCAGAAGACAGATATCCTAAACAATGCAAAAAATTACATCTAAGATGGGGGGCGGGGGCGGATAGTTGTGATTGCTGGGCTAAAAATGTTAATAAAGCTTCTATTTACGTACGGATTTGGTAATGTTTGGTGTACTCGTGGCGTAAATGATGAAACACATGTCTTAGATTGTTTAGTCAGAGATGTGAAGATATTTGTAAGCAAATGGTACAGAATAAGATTAATTCAATGGAAAGAATGTGTTCCTATAGTTCACATAGAATAAAATTCACTTGTCACATATATCTAGAATGGTTAGGAGATAGCGAATTTTGTTATGTAATCACTATGCTTAGAGTGGGGAACTTGCCAGAGGTAATAGAGGAAGACATGGAAATATTTTTTAATGAAGAAAGATTGTGTCAAGTTTGTAATGTTAATGTCTAAAATGGACTCCATTTTACTGCTGCTTGTCCGCAAAATGGAGTATTATGAAGAAAATATTGAACAACTTTTGCATATAAAAATCCAGGTGTATTAAAGTTAGGATCTTTTATACAAAATGGTACTAATAAAATTCTGATGACTAATTTAGCACTGTTTGCTATAAAAGCCTTAAAGATTAGAGACGTAGTTCTATCATCAACTCCTGCTATATCGACACTAGACCAATATCACAGAACATCTGTTTGCTCCATGCAGACGGTAGGATTCTCTTTACTCTATAATGAGTGATTACTGTGTAACATGCATTTGTATTTCACCCAAATAGAAATAATATATAATAATTGACTACTCCTTGTATAACATTTTTAATGGATATAATGGGTTTTTTTTATGTTACATACTCGAACAATTGTTTGTACTGCATCATATATGGATATGTATCATGGGCCAGTGACCTGTTTTACAAATAAACACGATTATTATTATCATTAATAGTATTATTATTGAATGGAGTGTAATCAGGAATCAAAAGCGAATAACGAAGTGTTATTTTTTATATTCGGAAATTTTAGGAAGTGATCAGCAGTAGAAGAGGACATAAATTATCATATTCGTACCATGACAACTGAAGAAAAAAAATACATAAATAATAATAGTCCGTAACTACATCCAAATGTATATCACTGCATTTTGATTATGATGTTTAAACAACACCTAATACTAGAACATGATGTACTCACTCAATTTACGCGTTGTGGATGCATGATCAGAACTACATTGTTCACATGCCTTAGGTACATGTCCCCGTCCAGAACTTGGATTATAAATAGACATTAGAGTAGATACCTGGAGAGAGCCAACCGTTTGCCCAATCGGATGGAATATTTTCGAGAAACAACATAACAGAATGTAGGATTGTACACTGCACGTACTAAAATGCCTAAAGTCTACATCACTGACCAAAGCCAAATATGTCCCTGATCAGAACCAAAGGTTAAAACAGACGTCTACTATTGAGAGAATGATCATATATTCCATCAGACGCATGATTTGACAAAGAGTTTTTTGGGTGCCTTACCACTTAGATTCCGATCAACTTACACTTTGTCGATGTATGAACCTCCCCACCCCAGAACCAACTTTGTCCCTTCACAGAACTAAGCATTCAAACAGACAGGACAAGTTGCTCGTGATAAACGTCAACAACATTTTTGTCGATAAAATGACATATATCTATTCACGATTTATAACACAGAATGGCTGTATTTCTGTTTATAAGTTCAAGTCCAGCCTCAGAACATCACCAGTTCACACGCCTTATGGTCATGTGCCCGCCCAGAACCAAGCTAATTAACAGACATCAGAGTATATCCCTGCATATCACCGACCATTTGTCCGAACAGAAAAAATCCTTTATGAAAAAAGCACGATATAATGTCTGAATTTAAGCTGCACCCACTAAAACACCTTAAGTTTATAGCACTGCCTAAGCGAAATATCTCCTTGCCTAGAACCCAATCTCTACTTTCTTAGAACCGAAGTATAAAATAGACTTTAACGTCTGTAGACGTGTAATATTCATATTTGCCATCAGAACCATGATCTGAAAAAGAGTATTGGCTGTCTTCATACTTAGAATCGGATTAATTTACAGGTTGAACACGTATGAACATCCCACCCAACCAACTTTGTCCCCGCCCAGAACCAAGCATATAGACATATACCAGAGTATATCCCTGCATATAGCCCGCTACGTCCCAATCAAATCCCAAAACCAAGCTTATCAACATATCCCTGCATATAGACAGATATATGTTAAACAAATCCTTTAAAAAAGGAGCGTGAAAGAGTACCCGAACTTACTACGAACCTTTTAAAATAGACCTTATTTATATAGCAGCAAAATAAATTATGTTTTTCCGCAGAACCAATTAAGTCCTTGCTCAGAAACAAAGTTTAAATAAAAATGTATACGTCTCGAGAGAGTTTTCCTTTTAGTCAATGGTACTACATACAGACCCCAATGCACTGACCTTATATAATAAATTAAAGCAGCGGAATCAATGACAGTATTGCCTGTGAACTATCTCTGCTTGATGCCGAGCTCAAGTTATCATTAGCTTGTGCCAACAATACATATTTATCTCTCACTGACTTTCCATTCCGTCTCTTCCATATTGACGATATTGTGTCGTGGATGGGCTAGCACATGAGTATAAAATAAATCACCAAGCTAAGTCTTTACTGTTTACATAAGCAATGCAAACCATACAACTTTGCAGCCCTTCTCCTAGTACACACACACACACACACACACACACA
>JAECUM010015887.1:0-85042 GCA_016617855.1 Megalonaias nervosa | reverse complement strand
AAGAGACACTGTTTAGAAATGTACAAATTTCATTAAACTGGCCAATGAGTTTACTGTACAGACCCTGCAATGAGACTCATGACTTTAATTCTCAAAATATTGATAAAATGACTATTATATATATACCCTCAATTACAAAAGACTTGCATGTATTGTGACAATGTAGGTTTACTGTGCTGTACATGATCTATTATTTTACGGAGACTGGGGTGTACTCAGTGGATGGTCAGTGAGACACAATTGTTAGTGCTACTGAGAAAAATGGGCATAACATTTTCTAAATTTTGCTTATATTCAAAAATTTTAAACCTGTTGCCTTCTTACATAATGAATAGCATTCATCTTGAGCCACAAAGGCAGCAATTTACTTGTGTAATATTTTTATGTGATTCTAATGCAATATACAATTAAATTCTGGTGTTTATTTTTGATTTTGTAGATGAAAATATAACAGCCTTGTAAAATCACTAAATATACCATGAAAAACTGAATTCATAGCTGAAACTTTGTAAACTTAATTTTAATGTGACATGCTGTTAATTTGGGACAATAATGAAAAGACCATGAAATTATTATATAATTAATATGCTGCACATATAAAAAATGTCCTTTGTAAGAAAACATATTCTAATATCGTGATGATTATTATTTGTATAAAAAAATATTATTAACAATTTCTTAATATCATTCTTTCATAACACTTAGTTCATTTTAGTTTACCAAAAATTTAATATCTTGAAATTTGCAGCACATATAAAACATTGACAAAGTTATATCGCAAGCAGCGTAAGAAGTCAGAATGGGAAAGGAGTGAATTCACATATTCACACAGGTTTACATCTGCCCTTTCATGCAAGAAATCTTCTTTCTTCAAATGTTGTTTTGGACTTGTACCTGATTTCTTAAAATCAATTTGATGTTCGGTGCTGAGCTCAGGGTTTCTATGTTTAATCACTTGAGGTTGGCAGTCTTCAATCAAAGGGCATATCGCCTGTAAACAGCTTTGTACCATGCTAAAAAAACAAACTTATTGAAGGCCTCATTAAGATAAATCCTAATACCAAATATTACTGGAATCCAACAGACTTTGGTAAAGTCAAACTGCAGAAAACCAAAATCAGGAGGACAGATATCAGGGGGCATAAGTCCTATAAATGATATTGTCCAAGCCTGATTCACCAACTATTCATCATAAACCCTCTTACCAACTTTTTTCTTTTTTTTAATTTAGCAAATCTTGGCTAGGTTATGCTGCAGAAACCAAAATCATAGGAATAGCATCACGGGGCATAACTCCTGTAAATCATGTTGTGGAATCCTCATTCAAGGTCCCATCAATACCAAGCTATATTCCAACAATCCAACTGCAGAAATAAAAGTCAGGGATGGGAAATTGGTAGAGGGGTGAGATAATAACATATGTAAATAATGAGAGAGAAGGAATGAAAGTGAAATCTTTGAAGGTCAATTTAATCAAAAGCTGCAAACCAAATGTGGTCAAAATCCAACAATCCCCAGTAAAGTTTTCATGCAGAAACAAAACTGCTAATGGATGAACCTACACAATAATTACTACTGGACTCTGCAATCATTGTTGAGTAGGTAACTATGAAGTGTAACTTGAAAAAGTAAAACAATAACAAGTTTTTGTAAAAAATAGATACATTTAAGTGTGTCATGTGACTGCCAACCTAAAGTGATTCAATTATTTGCTCACTGATAATCAGGGCTGTTCCATTAAAACATATACCCCCTGGGGGGAAGGCACTTTCAAAATCAACCAACCCACAACAGAAGCAATTTAAAAAAATTATGATCCACCGTCAGATATGTTTTAATCGAAAAACACTGCCCCCTAGAGAAACATATTTTTTTTAACATAATTTCTGGCTATGGGTTAATGGGTGGTAGAAGTGATTTTAATATTGGGTTGGTGACAGAAGCAATTTAAATGACAGCTGGCTGGAGGTAATCTACTGAATTCTTATAAATCATATAATCTACTGCATATTTTTATTTGTATTCATTCATTATAATCAATCTTTTGTCCTTTTGTTTGTTTGTCTGTCAGCCATGTATGTCTCTGATACTGTGAAATCACAGATTTTCTTGGTGGCTTATTATTTGTAGATGTCATTGATCAGTCCCTTAATAACTACTAATTTAATGTCCATGAATATAGATTTTATATTAGGGATTTCTATTCTAATACAGAAATCATGAATTTGTATCCTTACTAAACTGTGTGCTTACTAAAGTGATCACTATGTTTTGCTATTTTTCTTTGTTCTCAGGCATGCTGCTTTGATTAGAATAAAGTTCAATCTTGTATTGCTTTAAACGTGTGGTCAGATGCTACGATTCTCTTATTATATTTTTTAATAAATGTTTTGGTAAACGTATAATAAATGATTTGTCAGAAAAAATCATTAATGCCTGTGAAAGTGATGTCGCATTATTTCTGCCAACTTTTACACTATATCATTTCTTGTAAGGGATCATCCATAAAGGACGTCCGCAAAGATGGGGGGAGGGGGGTTGTTCAAATGCAGACAAGGGGGGAGGGGTTTAAAGGACCTTGCGGACATCCGCACGCTAGTATTTTTTGTTTTGATATTCTGTGTTGAACAGCTGCTTTATGCCTACTGCGTGTATTCCAGTATGTTTTGCGGACGTCCTTTATGGGTGATACCTAAGTATAAATTATTTTTTAATTTCAATTTGTATGATTCGTGCCACAGAATATATATGAATGGGTTGGCATTAATACATAGGTCTGGCCCCCAGTGCCTGAGATTCATTACATGGCCCACATATCAACCCTGCTAGATGGGGACGTCTGCAGCCCGGGGGTGGGGGGGTGTAAGCCACATGCGAACAAAAGCGGACAAGGGGAGAGGGGGATTAGGAAAACAGATATTATCTGCAGATGTCCTTTATGGACAACAACTAAGAACATATATTTCAGTTACCGACGTCTTATTTTTATGCCTTGTTGCAAGACTAATATAAAGTTTAAAAAAAAAAAAGAAATATAGCAAGTCAAACATTTTTATATCATAAATTATATTTTAAAAAATGGATGAAAGTCAAGGAATCATTTTTTCCAGGGTATTCGTAAAATCAGTGTCATTGCAGTTAACTGTATTGTCAACAGCATCATCATCATCACTGATGGTCTAGCAGTAACATCCTGCAGTTTTAATCCAGTTGTCACAGGTTCTATCTCCCACTTCTAGTCTTTGATACGAGACTTATACATATGGTATAAGATGATTGTCTTGTGATACAGATCTGAGGGGCTTCCAAGGCAGGGTGGTACAAGATGCTTGTCATGTGATTACTTGCCTCCAATGTGTTCTTCCTCCACCTAATATACTGTTAACCCCCTCCAAAAAAAACAAACCAAACTAAATCAACCAACTAATCAACTGTGGCAACAGCAGCAAAGATACTAGTCCATCATTTTTGCCACAGCTGTATGAGTTTATAAACTTTGACTCTAGTAATTTTTGTAGACCTTTGAATATTGTCAATTATGCCTTTCTGACAGTTACCTAAAAGTCATCATCAGTTGGTACAAATGGATTTTTCATGGTAAACATACGAGATGGAGAAGTCTTGAGCAATCCTGCATCACACAATGCCAAAAAGTTTACATATTAGCTCACTTAAAGTTTCTCTAACAATGTCCCTTGTTCCAACCAGAACTGTTATAACTTATTCAAGCTATATTCACCGATATCTGGAGATGTGCATCTGTAATAAATATTTGTAACAAAAGTATGAGAATGCATCAGTGTTTTTCAATGATGCATTTGAACTGAGCAACAACCAGAATCAACAAACCAAGAAATGAAATTATTCACGACTCTCAGGCAGAAGTACAGTGTATAATCATAATCTGCCAAAAGATTTTTCAATCTTTAAATTTGCCAAATTTTTTTCCAATCATACTGATTCAGTGGACATAATCACCAGAATGGACAGAAACAGACTGAAACAGATATAACCAGAAGGTTAAAATCGATTTGAGTAACTAAATTCATGTGGTTTAGTTAACTGTACACCCTTTATTGTCTTCCCTTTGATGTAATTTCTTACTGAAGCTGAGAAAATAATGTTGCACACATCAAGAAAAAGGCACACTTCTACTCATTATTGTTGTTATTATACTTCTCCATTCCAGCCTCTTCTTATGATCTTGTCCCCCCACATACTGTTTGTCTTGTTTATAATATGTATCTAAATTTGTCACTTACTTTTCCTACTTCTATACTGTTTGTGAATATGCATATCAATGTGAAATGCAACGGGGAGACTAAATCCAAGATAGAAAACCTCTACAGTTCTGGATGTATTCTGCTTGGATTCCATGTTTCTGCACAAAACTCAAAGTTCAAGACTCGCTGTACTAATTCAGTTCCCATTGTAAACATGTGCAAACACCATGATATTAAAATTCAATAACTTAAAATTTTGAGTGCTCATGATCACATTTGTATCAGTATAGACACATCTATGAAGACAGCTTTTGTGAAAAGAAAACCATAACAGCTGCACCATTTTCCGGATTGACACAAATTTGAAATGTGTGCTTTCAATACTACACAGAAGAGTCAGCTGCTGATTTCAGTAACGAGTCTTCCAAACTCAGGTCTGTAAAGTGACAGAAATTATGTTAATAAAACAATGTCCCTGACTTTTATCAGTTACATGTAGGACAAGCTCTCAAAAGATTCTTTTTACTAAAATCTTACTTTCATTATCAACCAATCAGGGACAATCAAACCATGTATGCTCTATTTTATCTTCACTGATTTATAGTATGGTTCTCGTTCTTTCATATCTGTAGTAATGCTAGTCCTTCAACAACTCTCAATGGTTGTATGCCTTTTTCGACCATGCTGACTGGACACACTGTAAGATAATGTTCAAGTAACAGAAATACCATGGGATAACCAGAGACCAATAAAATCAAATAAAATGGTCAAGTTATCTACCCTGCAGGGATGCTGCCAGGATTTCAGGATTTAATCAAAGTTTTGTGTGTGTGTGTGTGTGTGTGTGATCGCCAATGAGGAAGTGGTGGCAGGAGGAATAGCCATTGTTAATATCTCCATAACACTTAAATATCTGTCACTCTTTCTTACTGTTCCACTCTGTTAAGGCTCTACTGAAATCAAAATACTCAAAGAGATGTCATCTCTAGTTGTATAGCGATTATTACTGTGATGTCATTGGGCATGGTCACATGGTTGTGGTGGGGTCTTGGTTGGGATGGCAGAAAGACGATAGGCTTACTCCGTATTTTACAGCTAATTACGATGTTGTCAAAAGAATTAAAATTTTTCTAACAATTCAGTTGGACTCGGATTATATACTTGATTCATAGTCAATGAATAGGTTCTAAAATTGATGTGTTTGTTTTGGAACCATGTTCCTCCATCACATTCAAGATTTGAATATACCAAAGGTGAAATTAGAACAGTTGCATCCTAAATTACTATCATGGCTACTTTAAATGTTACTTAATGTGAGACTTTAATGCCAGAACTCATAGGTTCAGTGATTTTTGGGTTAAAAAATGAATTTCTTCCCAAACAACTCAATTTGGTGCAGATTACATTGTTTTTTAATGATACTGAGAATTCTTGATGTGTAAAAATTGCACAAGAAACGAACAACATCAGATCAGGAAATTGATACCACTTGGGAAAAACTGATAGGAATACGCAGAAATAATGATAGTATTATTTAAATGGAATATGTGGTTACAATATGAGTGCTGGTTCTACAACTTTGCAAAATACATCTTGTACAACTATTCTGTTGTTTCTAACAACACTCTGTAATATGGCCAGAGATCTCGGAAACGCTTAATTACGCGTATTTGGACGCAAATTTTTTATTTGGGACGCAGAAAATCACCCCCACAGTAATCCTCCGTATGCACGTTTTTGTTGCAAACAGGAAAGTTTTGCGGCAGAATAAATATGTTTTAATCACTATGAAAACTGAAGCAATGCTTTTATTTTAGTTTGTTGCTGCCTTCTTTGATCAAAGGTCGCCGGCTTGTTTTGATGAAGGTGCGTGTGTTATTGAAGGCGCCACTAAAGGCTCCCTTTGAAAGACCAAACAAATACCCGTTTGTTATTGCTGCGGCAACATCAAATAATTGTAGAACATTGAGACAAATTTTTTTTTTTTAAATTTCCTGAGTATATATCGGTGCTTCAGAGGTAATCAGTGTTCATTGAAGTTGCAGCAAAACTTTTTTTTTGTGTGTTTTTTGTCTTTTTTTTTAATTGCCATCGTGTGTTCGACTGTAGTCATTTCACATTCCCGCCCTCAGAGATGGTCGATTGTAGCTAGTCAGTTGCATGGCTAGTTTGATTATATTACAGCATACAGTATCAAGTCCAGATATCAGCATAAGCGGATTATGATATAACAATGCACTGTTAGGCTGGTTTGTCAATATGAAATAAGGATTTGTTTATGTAACAATAGATTACAGTGCATTTTTATATCCAAGTTTGTGGCTTCCTGTCATGGTGCCTTTGAATTTCTCCACTCCAAACCCAAGACTGCATATACCATTTTTATCAGCCAAAAATGTTGTCGCCAAAAATATCGCCAGATGGTATATTTTGTCGCCAATAAGGAAAACAAAATCACAATTTGCGACACTGGCGAAGCCCAATGCGATCACTGTTATTAATTTCATTTCCGATTGTTGCCGTATAAATATTGCCTGCGAGCTCGAAATCAAGACTTGGACAAAATGTCATTTGCAAATTTAGACAAGTATTTTGGGGTTAAACGGAAAAATGAAGAAGATTTCAAAGAGATTCAGAACTGTGCTAAAGTTGCTAGAACTGATAGTTCGGATGCGACAGTAGCCAAGTGTAAGAAGAAAGTACGTGATGCCTGGCTTAGTGGGGACTGCAACTTTTGCTGGTGGGACTCCTTTTTTTACCAAATTAGGAGTCCTGGACTCCTAGTTTTAAAATCCTAGTGAGACCTCTGATGGCAATAATTTTTGCACACATGAAGTTGACCCATTTTATACTTTAGTCTCTTGCTAATTAATAGTTTTAGATTTTACAACAAAACTATGCACATTTTACCTTCATCACACCTTTAATACATGATCACAAATATTTAGACTGTAAGAAAATAGAAGTTACAATTTTATTAAAAGTATTGGTACCAGTAAAACTAAAGGAGATGGTAAAAAAGAATCAGGATGAAACAGATTAGTAGTGTAGTAAAGAATCCATATATCAGAATGACATCAAGTATTTTTTCATCAATTTCATCATTAGTTAATGACACTGCTTCAAAATGTTGTGTACTAGATAATAGTAATCCAATTTGTAATACAAATACCAAATGATGGCTTGGAACTAAGTGCCAAAAGGTCTGCAGAAAATATCAACATCCTCAAAATATACATAGGAATAACCAAACACAAACAGGACAAATTTTATCCATCTTGCTTTGAGTTTACACAGTTCAGTCAGTTTCTTATGCTTAATGTCATTTAATTTTTTAGAGAGCATGTACTTTATTTGGTAATACATCTGCATGATATGAAAGTTAGTCTCGTTATTCTTTTGTTGCCATAGTGGTTCTGCCAACTAGAGATCTACACACACTTAATTATGTTGTATGGGGATTCTCTGATGTTCCCTATGAGCATTAATATGTTGATTGTTTCTGAATATGATCCTCCTCCTCTGTGTACGAATATTATTCTGTGCTGAGAACTCCCTTTCATTGCCTGCTGTCTGAAGTGCATATGCATAACTAGCCTGAACAAGTTACTGTTCTTTATGGTTGTGCAATTTTCAACATCTCACAGGTATGGCCCCATGGCCATGGGTATTCTCTTCGATATCTCTGTTCCAAAAAGAAAAGTTTTCACTAACATGAACTCTGCCAAAGATTCACTTCATTGAATCAGTGCTTTGCTGCCTCTTATGCCAGATTTTTTCTCTTCCATAATGCTGTATTAGGGTTTTAAGTCCAACATTCCCATAGTCTGCTTGTTCAGACATGAGTATCTTGAATAAATATAACCGGCATCCTGTCCATCCAACATGTACATCGGACTCGCACTCAACATCAATTTTGGGCCCAAAATCACACACTGGTATTTCCAGTGACATTTTCCCAATGTCCAACAGACTGATATACATGAAATTCATTGTCATCATAGCTATCACCAGCCAGTATTTGCCGACTGAAAACGTCGTCTGACGACAAACCCTGTTGTGATTCAGCCATTTTGGTTTCCTGTGTGGCCCTTATTTGAAACACGGATTTGTAAAACTTCCATGATGAAAGTAAGGTTAAAACTCCCATTGATGCTTGTTCCAGGGCCAAATGAACCAATCAAATTTAGTTTAACAGCCATTCATGTCGAACCGAAGTATCCAGCTATTTTAACGTTTGCCTTCCTGAATCTGGATGTCGCATCATGCGTTGCTACACAGCTACTGGCAGCGCGAATTACATCGCGAAATGCACTTTTAAAGTTAAAAGTTGAATAAAAATTGCATACTGCGCAAAGCACGTTTTATATCCGCGACGTTGACGTAATTTGGGGAACGCATATTACTGCTTTAAAAGTACGCAAATTCGAACAAATTAGGTGCACTCGCGTGTACTGGCATCATTTTCCGACCCAATGTTTTATTCACGTTAGACCGCTAGGAGGGGGTTAGATGCAATTTTAAATATATATTCGTTATTTTTTCTGACAACCCCACCAGCGATTTCTCATTTTGTTAATACAACCACAACAGATGTGATTTTCCTAATCAACCTTCCACTGTCAGAATCAAAACAGTTTGAAACACAACCTCCTACAGAAGTTTTTTGGAAGTGCCGTCCCCGGGGGGGGGATATATGTTTTACTGGAACAGCCCTCAGATGGAGCAATAAAAATAAGTACTGATGCAGAGACAGCATAATTATTCCACGGCTCCAGGATCCTGATACACCTTCACATGTGGAAAAACACACTATAACATTTGAAAGAAAAAAGTTTATTTTACAGGTAATGATGGGCAGACAAACAAATGATAACCAGAGGGCAGAATCACCACTTATATACCAACTAGCTGGAGATTAATCATCAGACAAGAAGTGACAATCGAGTTAAAGATAGCAAACAAGCATAACACTATATGCATTAAACACTGTTGTGGACCATAAAAATATATTTTAAAAAGCCACACATTTGAGAAAGGGTTATTTATAGTTCTCAACATTTAAGTCCATAATCAGAGCCTGCCATTCATCAAAACTTACCATACTGATGTACAGCACATCAATGAACCAGATCCCTCACTACATAATGCAGTATTTATACTGTTCTACACTGATTCAAAGTTCACTGACCCTGATCTGCCAGTGTATTATGTGCTATTACACATTACCATCATTCAAAGCAATATACTTATCCAGATCATCCCCTTTCACCCATGATGACGCATATCCATGTTCTTGACCTATATGGGACCTGGGTGGCAAAGTGGTTTAAGGAGCTCACCTTTATAGATCATTGACATCTCACCTCTGTCTGCATGAGTTCATGTCTTGGGCATGGCCGTCATGGTTATGTGAAAAAGCTTCCCGTGTGGTGATACTTCTTTTGGGGGTCTTCCCAGGTTCTTCCTCCACCAGATATACTGCGTGCCATGTATAACCTCTCATCTGGGAAAAATTGTACTAAACTCACAACCAACCAACCAACCTTGACCTACCTGCCAGTTTTGGGTCATAGCATGCCACACGCCAACCTTTCCCAGTTTACTGAGGGCAACCAGCTGGCTTCCAATGAAGAACAGGGAATCAACAGACACATTCAAATTAAACAATCCTGAAAAAAAGCAAAAATTTAAAATTTTTTGCTGACAAAATTTCGGACAGGATAAACACAAGATCTGAAAAGACACTGAATTATTTATCATTGAGTATTACTACCCATTTGCTGTGTACATTATCTGATTTAGTATTTATTTATTTTTTAATGACATAAGACATAAATACTGATCTAACTACTTGTAATCTTATGTATGTCCTAGGGACTCAACATGGCATGCACACTGACTTGGCTGGCTTTCTGTTATGCTAACAGAAGATACAGAACAAACCCTAATATTGGATAGGCAATGAACAGATAAAAAGAAAGAGTGACCTAAAACACAGAGAAAAATAAGTCTCATATTCATCCAAGGTGGATCAAACATGGGTGAAAGTTCAAGCAAGCAGCTTACCTATTTCTTTACTGTTGTCCTCATCACGAACTGACCACAACCTGACCAAGCTTTTGGAAGATGCCGCTACCATTTTATTGGAGTTGTCCTGTGTGGTGCTCATCACTTTAGAATTGATTGCAATCCTTTCTATTGGTATTTCTGAGTGTGGACTTGTCCACAGCAAGTGCCAGCCTGTCGAATCCTTCATCCTGAAATACACAGAAGTTGTCATATTTAAGTTATTAAAAATTACTGTTTACATTGAAAAAATCAATAGTAAAGCACAAAAAAAACTGTGCAAATCTAAAATAGACATGAATCATTCAACACATACAATGAAAGATGTCTAGCTTATGTTCTTTACCATTTACAAGCAATGTATCATTTATACTCACTTACATGTCTAGTTCAACTGTAAACTACACAAACCCAGATAATGTGCTACCAGATCTGGGTCTATGCAGTTTGTTATGAGTAAACAGTAGAACAAACAAAACAGACCCAGAACTGCTGGCACATTAAGCAATGGCAGATCAGGATCTATGCTGCTTTCAGTTGGATTCTTAAATGTGAGCATATGTGGTAGGGTACTACTGTAGTATCAGAAAATTTTTGCAGGGGACCAATTATCATGGTTTTTGTTGCTGCCCAGAGCTAAAAATTTAATGACACAATGAAATATTGGCCAATGTCATAATGACCCTCCCCTCATTTTCTTACTTTCTTTCATTCCTAGATAGTAACTAGCATCCGATACAAAAACATCAATAATGTAATCTGGTAAAAACATTAGCTTGTAAACATGTTCTTTTTATAACCATTTGAAAAAAAGAATTATAAAGCATTTGATATTGTTCCATATACAAACAGCTATCAGGTACCTGGTATCTGTAATTTCCACTCACTACCTTAAACTGGTATGTTAGATAAGTAAGGATAGAGAGAAATGAGATAAAGCATATGGTATTCGAACACAAGTAATACTGAAAATTAAAGAAAGAATAATAAAAAATACTAGCATAAGAAAATTAATTTTAATACGTGTCAAAATCAATCCTTCATTCGAGTACAACTGTTGTTCAAAAATCTGTATCTTCCTAAAGCACATTTCATTTTATCCATGTGTTTTTAATCCAAAAGAACAACAAACCTGTAAAATATCAGAACTATTAATTAAAGCACTATTATTAATGAAACACTATGTATACACACTAATTACAGCCAAGTATAAAAAAAACCCTCACATTTCACTGAGTTTAGGACAAAGCCACTATAATAACATCATGTCAATCCAGTCTTATGGTACTCACAAATGCTTGTCAGGTAAATAATCCCCCAAATGCAAATTATACTAGCACAGCTTTTTCAAACCTATTATTAATTAGGTCTGATCTTTCACTCACTGTCACATGAGCTGCAGTTATCCATTCAGCATGAATTGGCTTGATTAATGATGTTGCAAGGTTCTCCACTACAGTGCAGTGATCATCACCTGTAACATCTTTTCTGTTATGGCTTGCATGACCTCTTTAGCATACCAGTTGTGGAAGTGTGATTTTAATTCTTCTTTTATTTTTTATTTATTGTCAAGTCTAGTGGGTGAAGTTCATTGGTACATGAGGCAGGCAAAAACAAAGGAGTGATTCCAATGTCTTTCAATTTTAGTTATCATCTTTGCACTTTGGTAGCATAGGCTGCCTTTGATGTTCAGCACTCAGATGAAAACATGGAACAAGAGATGATTTTGACTAGTGTTATGTTTGTGCTTATATAGAGGGTAGTATTGTTTTAGTGTTATTGGGTGCATCGGCTTCAACTGATGTTGTTCACTTGGAAGAAACCAGTGCAAGTATTGAACTTGTCAGGTCTTTGGTTTGTGCTCATACATGTGGTAGTATTGTTTTAAACATTCAAATGACTACTGTTTGCATCAAACCTAGGTTTTTTTTCTTTTGTATTCTTTATTTTGGATATGTGCAGAGGTTAAACCACAAAATTAGGTATCTGCTAATATGCAAACTTTCACAGCTAAACCACAACTGAAGTACACTAAAAAAAGTATATTTTACAAAACCATGAAATTGAGTCCGATGAAAATAAATTATACTACAGTAGTTGAAAATCCTGTAATACCTATGCATGTTCATGTGAAAAAATACATTTTAGAGTTGTGAAAATTGCCTGAGAAAGACTGCATTGATTTCATTTCAGTGGTGGTGTTACAGATATCTATTTTAATGGTTATTTTGACACCTTTCTAGTAAAACTTAACTTGGGACAGTGACACCACAATTAATATCCTCCAATCATCAAATAAAAAATTGTCCCTGCCTCCAAAATTATAAATTAAAGCAACTGCAATGTGTTTATGATTAGGCTCGTACAAAAATAACAAGAGAAAAGAGTGAAGCCAACAAGTTTTGTATATTTTAACAAAATAATTTATTTCCCTAGAAAACAATGTAAAAATTGAAAATAGGACTTACGGTTTGTGAATATAATCCAAAATTTAATCCTAATATTGGAAAAATACAAGTCCTATCACAAACAGTTCTAATAAAATCCAAGTTCGAATCTCGATGAAATTCCAATATGGAGGAGATGATGTCAGATGAGACCGTTGTACTGGTGGTAACAGATCCTCAACTGAATCACAGTTTACGTTTCCAAATAACTCCTGAATAAATTTCCATTGAATTTCTTTCTCCCAGAACTTTTTATAAAAAGGTACACTTGTTTAGTTTCCTAGAGAATAAATTATTAAATTCCAAAAACAAATGAAAATCAAACTGACAACAACAATTAGAAACACCTTGTTTCCTCAAGGTGTTAAGAACGACTCTGACCCGATCTAGTAGAAAATAGCTGTTTTAAGCCTCAATTTCAGATCACATGGTACTCCACGTGATAGGCTACGTGATCTACTAATTTGAAAATCGCAATAAAATAAAATGTCATTTGTCATGTAGCTAAAATAACCCTATCTAAGAACCAAACTCTCACTCTGAAAATATATATAAAAAAGAAAGGCTGTTTACAATCCAGTTAACATGTGGGCTGAAATGACCTTGGAAACAGCCAATCATTATCACTTGTTGTTTACAAATCTGTGTACCAGTGTGAGATAAAAATAATGCTTCTGTAATAGGTTTTATGTTCTAAATAAACCGAATTTACTGAAAGAAAATATCGAATCCCATGAAAATAATCATTACAATAAAATGTAATAAAACAAAATTAAAATAAAAACAATTTTAAAATTAACACACAAGCAATTTAATTACATATACATAACACTTAACCCCCATAAAGAAAAAAGAAAGATTTATATAATAAAGCTTTCTTTTTAACATATGTAAATTATACATGAGGTAAAATAAAATTACATAAGAAAATTCTTATGAATCATATAAAGTGTACATGAAATAATATTTCTATACACGGGAAAGTGCATCTGCAATCAAATTGTCTTTTCCTTTGATGTGCCTGATGTTGAGATTATATTCTTGCAAAAACAAACTCCACCTTAATAATCTTTGATTTTTATTTTTCATCTTGTCGATGAAAGTAAGGGGTTTGTGATCGCTAAACACAACAACCAGAGAAGGAGCTGAGCTAATGTAATCTTCAAAATTCTGTAATGCCAATATTAAAGCCAAACATTCCTTCTCAACTGTTGAGTAATTTCTTTGGTGCTTATTTAATTTCTTAGAGAAATAGCGCACTGGGTGATCAACACCATTTCTATCTTCTTGAATCAATACTGCTCCAACCCCAACATAACTTGCATCCAAAGATAATTTAAAAGACTGACTGAAATTTGGAACTGTGAGAACCGGCGCACTTTTGAGTATGGCATTTAATCTATCAAAAGCTTCCTGACATTTTCCAGTCCAAAGAAACTTGTTTTTCTTACTTAACAAGTTTGTCAGGGGTTCAGCAATGTTAGAAAAATTGGAACAAAACTTTCGATAGTATCCTGCCATACCCAAAAATCGCATCATCTGCTTTTTACTGACAGGCACAGGGAAATCAGAGATTGCCTTGACCTTAGCATCTATAGGTTTAACTTGACCATGTCCCACAATATGTCCTAGAAAAGTTACACAAGCACTGCAGAACTCACTTTTAGATAAATTGATTGTCAAATTTGCATCAGTGAGTCTTTCAAAGAATTTCCGAATCGTGGCTAGATGTTATTTCCAGGTGTCATTGTAGATGATGACATGATTGATGTAAGCATCATAATTATCTAGACCAGAGGTAATCATATTCATCATGCATTGAAAAGTACTTGGGGAACCCTTCATCACAAAAACGGCATTACTTTATATTGACAGAGTCCATCCAGAGTCACAAATGCCAAAATTTCTTTCGCTCTTTCTGTTAGTGGAATTTGCCAAAATCCTTTCAGAAGGTCAAATTTGGTGACATACTTGGCATTTCCAATTTTATCAATACAGTAATCAATTCTTGGTAATGGAAATGAATCTGTTTTTGTCACACTGTTCACCTTCCTATAATCAGTGCACATACGGAAAGTTTTATCCGGTTTCGGAACAAGTATACATGGTGAACTCCAATCACTTTTACTGGGCTCTATGAAATCGTTCTCCAGCAAATACTGAATTTTCTTTTTCAAGTATTCATGTTTGAGAGGGTTCATCCTGTATGGGTGTTGCTTCACAGGTTTTGAATCTACAATTTCAACATGAAAAATTTTGTTTGTCCTTGTAGGAATATCTGGAAACAAGTGCTCATATTCGAATAATAACTGTTTAAGTTCATTCCTTTCTTGTTGTTGTAAATGTAAAAGTTTCTGGTCCAGATTTTTCACAATTTTTGAATTCCGAAGATTTGTTGCTCCAAGATCAACAGTATCCGATTGAATTTCTTCACTTAAATCCTCAGTTTGTGGGTTTGTGGGACAGGTGCAACTAAATTAATTGCATGATTTACTTGGCTATCTCTTTCAATATACTAGTACTCCATTAATTTATTTAAATCAGAATACAATTATTATAATTTATCTCGTTCAATTTCTTCTTTACTTTGTAAGGGCCGTAAAATCTAATTTGATGAAAATTTTGAAGAATGAGCAAGAGAGAATGAACTCTATTACAGGACTCAAATGTTCTCTCAAGTAAAGTTTTGTGGAACCATAGTTTCACGTTTGACTTGAATTGCTGAGTGCCAAATTCAAGTATAACTAGCTGGAAAATTCCAGACATAAAATTTGACCTTTGACCTGACTGGACAGATTTAGGAAAGCCAAATTGAGTACAAACTTTATCAAAGCTTCTACTATGGTTTTTATTTTAACATTCCTCAAAGGTATTGCCTCTGGAAATCTTGTTGACGAACACATAATGGTCAACAAATATTGGTTGCCTGACTTGGTCTTAGGTAAGGGACCAACACAATCTACCATAATTCTGCTAAATGGTTCGTCAAATGCAGGAATAGGTTGCAGATGAGCCTTAGGTATCTTCTGATTGGGTTTTCCAACCATTTGACAAGTATGACAAGATCTACAAAATTTACAAACATCACTTTTGATTTTTGGCCAATAAAAGTGAGTCAAGATCTTGTGATAAGTTTTATTTATTCCTAGATGACCAGCCAGAGGAATTTCATGGGTCAAACTAAGTATTTCCTGTCTGTAAGATTTTGGAACTACAATCTGATAGTTCACTGACCATTCGTCATTAGTTGGTACCTCAGGAGGTCTCCATTTTCTCATAAGAATTCCATTTTTAATGAAATAACAGACAGGTACTTCAGTGGCTTCAGTTTCACTAATGACCTTCTGAAACAAACAGGAGATCTCAGGATCTTTTTCCTGTTCGACGACAAGTGATTGTCATTTATCACCCTGATTAGATAAAAGAGAATGAGTATTTAAAAGAGGATCACTGTGATCAACACCTTTTGATTGATCCAAATTAGGAGTGAAAGTGACCTCATCAAAAGCCTGACCGATACATGTGTCAACTAAAGGAATATATTCCTTATCAAAATCATTCTCAAGAGCTTTCTTTGCCATAGCTCTGGTAACTGCACAAGCTGGACATAAATCAGGGTATTCTTTTTCAACTGGATCAACTTTCTGATCCAAAGAAGGCTTGTCAGTTACAAGTGGATTAACCACAACCTTGTCTCCAGCTAGGTCATTGCCTAGCAGCAAATGGGTAAAGTAGACACTATACCAACTGTCACAGGTCCTGAAACTAGGTCTGATGACAAATTTACAGAATGGAGAGGAACATTAACAAAGCTGCACTCTACTCCCTGAATGAGAACACTTACAAAATGGAGAGGAACATTAACAAAGGCGCACTCTACTCCCTGAATGAGAACACTCTCATTAGAACAGGTCTTCTCAAAAAAAGGCAAAGTACCTGATAATAAAAGACTCTGAGAAGCTCCTGTATCCCTTAAAATATTAATAGGGATAGGATTGGCCAAATCACCCAAGAGTGATATAGAACCCTTCAACATGAATGGTTCATAATTCTCCATAATAAAATCAGAGTGGGGTTTATTAGACCCAACAAATGTATTGATTTCAACATAGCTGCCAACCCCCAAGTAAAAAAATACTGATTGCTTATGACAAAAATACTGATTTTCCGGACCAAAAACTGATTTTTTAAATTTTAATGCATATGTAACTACTTACAACATATAACATATACAACCATCAGTGAGGTAGGACAGTGCCTTACATAATTATTTAATGTCAAAGATGCATGTGTTGCACACTTGCACCTTCTGGACAGGCACCCTGTTCCATTCAGGTGCCCATTAAGAAGGTGCAAGAGTGCAACACACTCAGACACAGGCTGTTTATAGGAGCCTTTTCCACACCTTGGTCATTTTTTTTTCAATTATTATCGATTCCAATGTACCAACTGTCACTGATAATCTCAATTCTGTGTAATTTTTTTACTGAACTGTTTTCATTCTAGCATACAAGTAATCCTTTGCGATTTTACCATCTGGAAAACGTGCAAAATAAATCGCCAGCAACACTAGTAACTGAAAGAGGAAGGTTCATTGCTAAAAGAAATTTAATAAACCGAATTTCAATCGAATTACATCAAGGTTCTCTCTGGTATTTATATACATCCAAGTTCAGGCTGAGTTGTGTATGATGAAGCAGCAAGCTGATGTTTATTAGCTTTTTCGTGCTCTTGTATTTCATGTGCGCCTCCATGCCCAATAGCGAAATCACATTACACAATTACCAAAACGTAAAGTCTTCTCCTTTGCTAGATGATTTCACAAATCTAAACAAGACGGTACAATTGTCCTTTCAGTTCTGTTTTCTTGTCTTTTCTGGTGAAAATTCTGAATATTCTGCTTTCCTATTCAACATGATTAGAAGTTGAATATTACAAAGATGAGACACAGTGGTAGCGGTAACTGTTTGCGAAATCTAATATGGCGGATAAAGACAGGCATGGTAGCCTCAATTTTGAATGAACCAATCATATTGTAGAACTGTATTCCTGTACACATGCGATACATTTCTATCAGAATGGAACCGTGTGCCCGTTCTGAACTGAAAATTGCAAGGAAATTTTTTATTATTTTTTTTCATTAAAAAACGTATTTTTTGCAAAAAAAACGTACACCCGTATTCAGGTCTAAAATACGGGACAAATACGGAAAAAACGGGACAGTTGGCAGCTATGTTTCAATACATGACCATGACCTTGACCTCTTAGAAATAAGAGCATTTGGGATAGGTCTATCTTGATTCTGATGCCTATATTTCAATTTGAAGCAATCAGAAATGACGTGTCCTTTTTTCTTGCAATAGGTACACATAGGAATAGACAAGGATTTAGAATCAAATTTATCAGAAGCTTGATTTTTAAAAGTTGTGCCAGATTGAGTTTTAGGAGGAGTCGTATTGGGCTGAAATACCTTTCTACCAGTAGACTGCTGAGTGAAAGATTTGCTTACAACAGGAACTTTAAGAGTTAAGGAATACATGTCAGCAGCAAAAGCAGCATTTCCAAGATATCGATCTCATCCTCTTCAAGATGATTCTTAATGTCATCAGGGACACAGTTCTTGAACTCTTCAAGTAATACAAGTTGTTCGAGACTTTCATAATCATGTTCAACTTTCTTGGCTAAACACCATCTCTTAAATAACTGTTCTTTTTCTCTTGCAAATTCAACTTAAGTTTGTCCAGCTTCTTTTTTATAGTTTCAGAATTTTTGCCGATAAGCCTCAGGGACTAATGCAAAGCCCTTTAAGATGCACTCCTTAACCAAATCATAGTCTGAACTCTGTTGTACTGACAGGGATGCATAGATATTTCGGGCTTTGCCAAAAAGTACACATTGCAATAATTCAGTCCAATGCTCCCTTGGCCATTTCAAATTGTCAGCAACTTTTTCAAAATAAATAAAATATTTGTCTACTTCCTTTTCTCTAAAAAGGGGAACTAACCTAATATTTTTTGTAACGTCAAAACTTGAATTTGTATCTAAAGTGGGATTGTGCTTTTCACTTGCCAGCTCAAATTCTTTCATTTTAATTTGAAATTCCTTTTCATCCTTCTCTTTTTACATCTGTACGTGCATTTGTTTTTTTTGAAACTCCAACTGCATTTGTTTACCTTTCTCCCTCTCCTGTCTCTCTCTCTCCTCTTTTTCAAATTGTAATTGTTTATCTTTCTCCCTCTCCTGTCTCTCTCTCTCTCCTCTTTTTCAAATTGTAATTGTTTATCTTTCTCCCTCTCCTGTCTCCCCTCTCCTCTTTTTCAACTTGTAATTGTTTATCTTTCTCCCTCTCCTGTCTCTCTCTCTCCTCTTTCTCAAATTGCAACTGCAATTGTTTCTCTTTCTCTCTTTCCTCTTTCTGAAGCTCGAGCTTCCTTAACTCCAATTCCATCTTGTATTTCATTTTTAATTCCATTACTTTTATGTCAGAGTCTGATACCGACTTACTGACTGAAGCCAAAACACTTTTATCAAAAACATTCTTCTCTACCAAATATTGAATCAAAATATTTTTAACTTCTTGCTTTGTTAAGGAAGATTTTGCTTCAGAAACATCGTACTTTCTGGCAAGTTCAAGCAACTCATCTTTATTCAGACTATCCAACTGCTCCTGAGTTGGATCAGAAAGAGAAGTTTCCACTTTTGATTACACTGTGAATGAAAGCCTGTTGTTTTCACTAAAGATTTCAAACAAAATGTAAAATAGTACTTGGGATTTGAAAATTAGGCGAATTTAAATTTCAAAAAACAATTTTCTGAAATATTTTACCCAAATTCATATAGCCAAGGACGAGCAACCCAATTTTCTCTTGTTATGATTAGGCTTGTACAAAAATAACAAGAGAAAAGAGTGAAGCCAACAAGCTTTGTATATTGTAACAAAATAATTTATTTCCCTAGAAAACAATGTAAAAATTGGAAATAGGACTTACGGTTTGTGAAAATAATCCAAAATTTAATCCTAATATTGAAAAATACAAGTCCTATCACTAAACAGTTCTAATAAAATCCAAGTTCGAATCTCGATGAAATTTCAATATGGAGGCGATGACATCAGATGAGACTGTTGTACTGGTGGTAACAGATCCTCAATTGAATCACAGTTTATGTTTCCGTGTAACTCCAGAATAAATTTCCACTGAATTTCTTTCTCCCAGAACTTTTTATAAAAAGGTACACTTGTTTAGTTTCCTAGAGAATAAATTATTAAATTCCAAAAACAAATGAAAATCAAACTGACAACAACAATTAGAAACACCTTGTTTCCTCAAGGTGTTAAGAACAACTCTGACCCGATCTAGAAAAAAATAGCTGTTTTAAGCCTCGATTTTAGATCACATGGTATTCCATGTGATAGGCTACGTGATTTACTAATTTGAAGATCGCAATTAAATAAAATGTCATTTGTCACGTAGCTAAAATAGCCCTATCTAAGAACCAAACTCTCACTCTGAAAATATATAAAAAAAAGAAAGGCTGTTTACAATCCAGTTAACATGACCTTGGAAATAGCCAATTGTTATCACTAGATGTTTACAAATCTGTGTACCAGTGTGAGCTAAAAATAATGCTTCTGTAATAGGTTTTACGTTCTAAATAAATAGAATTTACTGAAAGAAAATATCGAATCCCATGAAAATAATCATTACAATAAAATGTAATGAAACAAAATTAAAATAAAAAAGAATTTTAAAACTAACACACAGGCAATTTAATTACATATACATAACAAATGGCTCACCACTGCATATCCCAAGTTTTTTAATTGCATATTCCACCCCTCAACAATCCCTCCCACCCTGTACTCAGCCTAAGTTCCATACAGTGATCCAGGAGTTAAAATGCAAACTCTGTCATATGTAAGATGTATCTCTATTCAATGACTACATATATAAAGTTTGACTGAAAATATATTTGAAAGTGTAATTGTAATTAAAATTCTAATATATCTGACCAACTGACCAAGGGCTATTGCCATATCCAAGTGGACACACATTCTTGATAATTTAATGCCACTTTGACCTTACAAGTTACAGTCAAATGACAAAAATCTGAACATCTGACTTATTACAAAGAAAATGTTGGTAATACTGCACTCTTAAACTATAAAGATATTAAAGGTATTTTTTTACCTGTAACAGCAGACAAAATGTGGGTAGGCTACACAAATCCAGTTGTGATGTCCCTTTACCATTGTCACTCTTAGAGGGTCGATGCAGGCTGTAAAAAAAATACAATACAAAAGAAATCAATCTTTGTTTTCTTTCCCATTTATTGTAAATCCTATATTATAAGCTGATGTTTAAAGAACAACCCATCTCCCTCTATCAGAAAGTTAGCAAATTTGAATTTAAAAATGTTCATTTAAGACATCTGTGTGTGATTCAAAACTGATGCTAACATTCATTTAAAAAGTTCAGATGTGTGATTTGAGACTGATGTTCAACTAAAAAATTTGAAACGTATATATACGCCTTAATTACCTCTAGTACAGTTTCACAAAATGCATTTGTTCCAAACCCTATTGAGTTCAATTGCTTCTTGCTATCTCTCAACTTGACAGTCAACTTTTTTCAATTTCAAATGGAAAAAGCAATCCATGATCTCTGCCACCATAAGACATGCTCAAATCAACACATGATGTCCTCTAAAAGTAATTGTTGCCCATCCTGCCTAGCCCCCCACTCCAAGAAGCTGAATAATCCTTTATTCTTCTAACTATTAAAACTCTTAAGAGATTCATGGCCCCTTTCATCTTGATTATATAGAAATCAAGGTAATAATTCAGCTCTCATAGTACACCTATGTAAACACCATGATATTCAAAATTCAGCGAGTGGTCTCAAGTGCTCACCATCACGGATCACTGCCATCTCACCTCTGTCTGCATGGGTTCAAGTCTTGGACTCGGCCAATGTGGGTACATGAGAAAGCTTGCCAGTAGCTTCTCGTGGGTCAGTGGTTTTTTCCAAGGTTTTCCAGAGTTCTTCCTCCACCATTTATGCTGGATGCCATGTATAGCCTATCTTGTGCTGAAACATGGCGTTAAACCCTACAACAACAATCTTCAAAATTCAATAACTTTAAATTTCTAAATGCTCATGATCAAACCTAAATTTATCAATACAGACACATCCTTAATGACAACTTCCATGTAGAGAAAACCATGAGACATGGCATTTTCTGGATCTACATACTTAAAATGTTTGTTTTAAATTTTTCACCCCATTTCAGGAATGAGTTTTCCAAACCCAAGTCTGTAAAAGGACTGAAACTCCAACAATAAAACATCATCATTTTTCAGTTACAACTAGGATAAGCACTCAAAACATTCCTTTTACTAAGATCTTGCTTTCGTTATCAACCAATTCTAGCCAGCCAAACCCATATATACTCCATTTTATGTTCATCCATTTCTAGACTGGTTTCCATTCTTCCATATCATTAGTCAAGTGAGTCCTATATCACTTGATGGATGCCATTTTTAGAAAATTCTATCAGCAACAGCTTGATCATGCAGGCATTCTACATGAAAAAATATAGGCAGCTTAAAGCATCTGAGGTACTTCTGTAAAGTTAGTCTGGTTCCCTAAGCATCTCCACTAAATCTAACATGAAACTTAAATCCCAATCAAATATGGTCAACCCAGTATCTGCATTTACAACAACAACCATATTTCCATAAGGTTTGCTTTAATTCTGCAAGGCTGTATTTTAAGAGTCATTTCCATAAGACTTATAGCCAAATCGTAAGGGTTGTCAAGTCTGATAAAGCTTATTGTTCATGCAGCCAATACTTGTATTGGTTCTGTTGTTCTATGCTGGCAAAGATCTGTACAGGATGTACTATAAGACCTGCTTGCATCTATGAACTGTTAAACATGATCAGCTGGAAAAAAAGTTTTCATGACAGAATGTAAAGTTAAACTAACTTTCATTCATGTCACTTGATTAAATAATATACATCATATCTTTTCTAGTGTAGGGACATATTTTTACATGTAAAATATTATTTAATGCTAAATGGGCAAGGGAGGGCACTTAAGTGACTAGTAATTTCATAATGCACTATCTGCCCTCTACTCACTGAATGCTTGACTAGATCACTCAGCATTAGTCTAAGATCACCCTTTCCCTGTAACTGGCTTTCTAGTCAAATTTAAGAGCAGTTGCCCAAGTGATCTTGTAAGCAGAATGCAGACTTTGTTGAGAGGTTCTTGAGATAACACCAATTAAAGTTTTTTACTTTCTATTTTAGTAATTGATGACACATTTGGCAGATTCATGTCCTTTGTATAAATATTAAAGGACTTGATGGCAGGATAATCTCTCTTATTTGGGCATTTTCGAGAAGTGAATTTTCTCAGAAGAAATTTCAATATTCTGTTTTTTGTAATAGTGGCAATATCTGATGACTGACCTGCATTCAAATGTTAAAAGGCCTTTATGTAAAGGATGCAATAATCAAATTCGGGCAAATACTGTTGAGAGTTTTTTTAAAAAAAAGAAACCTTTAAGAATTTTTCCATTGTTAGTAATTATATCCACACTTGATGGCTGATTGGCACTTAACAGACTGATTTAAAAGGCATTCTTTCTGTAATGCTCAATCAAATTTAATAAATTTCTGTAAAGTGCTATTTTTCTGACAAGCTGTATATATTTGATGGTAGATTGTCATTTATTTGCAAGAATTTAAGTCCTTCATGAGGAATTTTTTTGGGTGAAATTTGGTCAAATTCATTAGGTGTCCAAATGAATGATATTTCCTCAGTGTTTTTTTGTCATTACAGTGGCAATATGCTATGGCAATCATCAATACTGGTTGTTGTTGTTGAGTTTAATGCCATTTTTCAGCACAGGATAGGCTATATATGGTGCCAGTGTAAATGGTGGAGGGAAAACCCCGGAAAGAACCACCAACCCACGAGAAGCTCCTGTCAAGCTTTCTCACATACCCACATTAGCCAAATCCGTGACTCGAACCCACGCTGACAGAGGTGAGATGACAGTGATCCATAATAGTGAGCGCTTTAGACCACTCGGCCATCAATACTGGTGAAAAAATGAAATCCCTTTATGCAAGAATACTTTGGTACAAATTATCCAAGCATATCTTTTTATTTCTTTTTAATCAAAATTTGAATAAAAGGAATTACTGATAAATGAACAATAGAAAACCAGGACATACTACTACTTTTACTGCTACTAATAATAATAATAATGTGGACTTAATACAGCACATAATCTTTAGAAGCTCTAGTTGCTTTACAATATTAGATAACACATAAAAATATAGACATCAACAAAGTTATGAAAACAAACACCGAGAAATTACAAAACAAAAACATGCTGAAAGTAATTAAGGAAGCAGATATTATGAAAGTCGTAAGTCTGTTCTTGTAGTTAAAACAGGCATGCTTAATGAGCACTCTTGAATGCGATCACAGTGCCCTGCTGTCTTAGATCTATAGGCAATTCATTTCAAAAGCTGGAACCCGTTTTCTAAAGAACGTTGTCTATATGTATTCATTTTAACAGTGGGAACAATGAGAATGCTTATATCGGAAGATGAGCATAAATTTCTATATGTACATATGGGACAGATAGATATACTGGACTGGAGCCAGTCAACAAAATATAGCATAGTGAACAGATTTTGCTTTATTATGGATTAACAGGTAGCCAGTGAAGATTACAGAGCAAGGGAAGGTGTGCTCAGTTCTTTGTACTCTAAGGATGATCCAAGCAGTTGCATTTGAACATTTTGAAGTTTCTGTAGAAGATACGGATATGTTCACTACATGTTGGTGCAATGAGAGCAAATTTAAAAAAAACAACAGTACATGCACTAACATTCAGTGCTACTGCAATTTTCTCTATTTGCAGCATTCATTGTGTCCTGGGACAAAAATGTACCTGCTGACCCAAGCAATGTTATTTTCAAAATGTAATAAAATATTAGTCTTAAATTGCAAAGACAAAGAAGCACCTATTATTTTCACTTCTGATGCTATCAAACACTGTTTTGAGTCAAAAGATTGTACCTACATTCCGCTAAAATAGCTAAATTATAATTATATATGAAGGGAATCTGGACTTCCAACTTAGACCATGAAGCTGCCAGGTCTGATTCAGCTTTTACCTGTGGGAAGAACGGAAGCTGCAGATACTATCCTGGAGTTGAGAAATTCGTGTGATAATGGGCGGGATGTAGTCCTCAGGTCCGACATTGACTGGTGGGTGGAGCTAGCAGAATGAACTTCTTGAAGAGATTGCCTGGATGACCCATGAGTTATTATGTCTACTGAGGAGTGTCTGGAGTGTGCACCTGTAGGTTCAAGGCTGCTTCCCCTGAAAAAATAAATATGTTATGATACAAAGACAAAGATCCAGGGGCAACAATTCTAATAGTGAGCTATTTGCCTAGCTTGCAGGATGCACAGAAGGCATTTTCAAAACAGTTATTTTTGTTCTATTTGTTGGTACAAAAACTGGGTTATTAACATTCAAATTTACAAGCCTAACAATGAAAATTAGTTGTCTTGCATAGAAATTGTCAGATCTTGATGACTGGCATGTGAATCCCACTCATGGCTTTGTTCATGTTGTGACCCTGACACGAGGTCAATGGGTCAATGTTATTTAATGATTCTTCTTCTCTGCATTATAATGATACTTCCTGAAAATGAACAAATCCATGAAGGAGTTATGGAAATATATGCAACTGAAAGATTTATTGACAAAAACCTGAAAGCAAGTCTGTGACTTTGACCATCAAAACAAAAGGGCAAGTAAGTGTTACAGAGTGTACTGTCATAACTCAGATGAGCATGAAAAGAAATCCATTAGGGGTTATGAAAAATATGAGAACTGTTGATATCTCAGACATTATAACCCATGAGCATGAATACAAAATCTCAAAGATGCCATCCTATGAGCATGAAGAATCAGCTCAGAGATGCCACCCCATGAGCATAAAGACATCAGCTCAGAGATACCATCCCATAAGCACAAAGATATCAGCTCAGCGATGCCACCCCATGAGCATAAAGACATCAGCTCAGAGATGCCATCCCATGAGCATGCTTATCAGAATCCTCGCATCAATATTTCATTGCAGCTTATCTGGAATGGATAACACAATCATTACAAGTATAAAACATCCATCCAATCATTCATATTTCAATCTTCCTGTGAGCATATACACACTGGTATAACATCAGTAATCATTAATCCAGTGAGAATAAATGGTGTATGCCTTCTTCCATTTCCAGAACCTTAAATTCCTTTAACAGTTTTGCCACAACAATAACCATAAACATCAGTTTTTTTATGAATTATCTATGTCTTTATTTTCTCTTCATATCAGCCGTTACTGTTTTGCCTATGTGACTGGTTTCTCATTATTTCCATTCGCTCCTTTATAAACTATATTCTATGTCCCAATCTAAATGGTCTGTACTGGTTTTCTCTTGCACTGATTTTCTCTTGAACTGTGTCAACACAGAAACTCATATTAACAAATTGCATCCCACCAAACAACTTTTCTGAACTTCTGTCAATAAAATTCTGAATGTGGAATCTCCTGTTAAAAGCTGAAACAATTCTGCAGAATTCAGAATGGATGGTACCTCTGACGGCTGCATATCACGCAGATACAAATAGGTCAGGTGACACTGCAATGCTATGACAGGGTACACCTAGTGTATCTGGACAATGACTTTATGACTTTGGAACAGAACCATTCAAGTCATAAAGGTGGAGCAGTCTGCCATTACAATTAAACTTTCTACTCCCTGTTTTGGCCATGCATCATACAAAGCCATAGTTATCAGCATACATCATAATTTGAATGGGAAATAATTTTTTCACTTTTTCTTTCAACTGTCATTTTGAAAATAACCTATATTATTATTATCTATTGGTCTGAGATACTTTTTACACATGAAACCAAATGTACTTCTCCCAACTTGGTTGAGGCAGGGAACTAGTTCCATGTGGTAGAGGTTAAATTGTGCCATCTATGCAAGCCCATAACCAATTTCACACCTGCTGTAATGTACATCATATGTATAAGATGAACTAAATATCCATGTATGAGCTTAAGTAAACAATTATTTATGACAACTGAATAAGAATTTACAAGCAATTTTCCAATTTTGGTATTTACAGTTAGTGAAAAGAATCCCAGTCCTGTTGGACATGGGACTCACTCCAGAGGCCTAGTATATGCTATATATGGAGACAAGGAATGCAAGTCCTACCAACAAAAGATGTAAGGTTTTGTTCTCGCATCTCAACAGGAAACAACGAGATCTGAAGCCCCATTCAAACAATCAATCCAGGAAGAAACATTTTTCGATATGTTTATGCTTTGAATTTGTTTAAAAAAGCTTCATGGGGAATCATATACCATGTTTATTTCCAAGAGTGTTCCACAATAGATGACAACTTGGATGTAATAAACTCAGATTTACTTAGAAGTCTGTGTATTTTTCTTCATTTTTCATATGAATCTCTGCTGAATATGTACACTTCCCAATTACTACATATATCCCTGCTATACCAGCATATAAATACTTTGGATACCTCAGATTTTCCCCAGCAGCTCCAGCTGACCAAGTGGTCTGGGGCACTTGCCTTTACGGATCCCCAGTGGCTCCAGTTGACCAAGTGGTCTGGGGTACTTGTCTTTACAGATCCCCAGCGGCTCCAGCTGACCAAGTGGTCTGGGGCACTCACCTTTATGGATCACTCCCATCTCACCTCCGTCCAAGTGGGTCTGAGTCTCAACTTCTCAAATGTGGGTATGTGAAAAGGCTTGCCAGTAGCTTTCCATGGGACAGTGGTTCTTTCCAGGTTCTTCCTCCACAAAACATAATGGCCACTATGTATAGCTGAAAAAAGGTGTTAACCCTGCTCCCCCACCCCATACACACTGTCCCTGATCATTCCCATTGCAAACTCTGACTGATCTTTTCATCACTCCTCCATAAAATCCATCACCAAAATGCAATAAGGAACAAACAAACATTAGAAAGTTACAGTCACAGGCTGATCATACCAACTTCTGATTGGCTAACACGCATGCCATCATAAATTTTATCCAATCAAAAATGACCTCAGAGGTTTGCATACATTGTCTCAATTGAAAATCAGCATCATGACAAAAGTGCTGTATTCAGTGTGATGCAACATGATGTCACATCTGAAATATATATCTGTAACTTTATGCAAAAGAATAAAATTAAATAAAGGATTCTTCCTAAATGCTCATTGATACCTTCTTATGTTTCCCTTAGAATAAATAACTTCATTTATTATACACCAACAATAGTGTATCCAATCATAATGTTTCATTTATACAATGTGACTGACTATTATTAAGAGGTTATAATAAAAAGATCTGTAAATCAGGGATATTTATTGTACCAGTCTATCTTGTGTTGAAAAAACTGTACAAGATAAGTCAAATAGATTTTTCAACACAACATGGATGAGTACAATAAAAAGCGTACAAATCACAATAATCTTTTAGTATTCTCCTCAGAATAGACTGGTATAAACTTCTTTTATGGCAAAGAGGTAATTACTGTAAAGTTACACTGAGCAATTCCTTGAGGTCATCTGCAGATCTTATTGCATCAGTATTTCTCTAAACTGGAATCTGAGGGTCCTCCAGATATTTTTTTATGATAATAATGTCTGGATTTTCTGACGGCCATGTCAAACAGTTAATATCAATATTGGTTTTCCAATGATGAGTGCTGAAATGGTCATGGAGTGGGTAACTGTCAACCTGAAACAAGTATTCTGATTCTGTCTAGTTATTTTTGAGAACAGGACACAAATATTTTCCACTGTGGTTGATTTGAGTTATGTGTTTCAAGACCATTGATCACAATTTTCTCCAGACACTTAATATGTTATCACGACCAACCACCACCTGACAATCAACACCAAATATCACTCCATCCCATCCATTCTGCAAGGTCCAAAATAATTAATCCCTACATCAATCAATTCACCAATTTGGTTCACACTGGGATAATGAGCTTTTTAAATACAACATGCTTAAAACACTCCTCAAAATGTAAATATTTCTGGGTGGTTCTTGTTCATACTGGTATGTGGACAGGATTAAGTCATTTGTCAGATCCACCAAATCTAGGCTCCTAGCTGTTTTTTGTAGGAGTCAAAGTAGGACCTGGTCCCCATGAACAAGCTGACATGACCAGCCACTTCCATGGTGATTTTTCCAGCAGAACCTACTACACATATTGGTAGACACAGCTTTTCTCTCAGTTTTACTGATCTTTAAATATTTTTGCCTTGCTTATCACAGCACAGCATACATTGTTCTTTGAGTCATTTGTTATTACTTCATTATGATTTTTAATCCATTTTCTTCCTATTATTTTGGTTTATTTAAAGTCGTCAGCAGATGGCTTGTCGACTTCAGGATTACTTTATTGGTTGTTGACGTATTTATTTACCAATAAATTTATGCTCAACTAATTGATAATGCGACATGGTGGGATCTGATTGTATAACTTACACCCTAATCCAATGTAAATATTTTTATGTGATGCAATACTTCTGCCATCATGTTGCATACTATACACATATCATAAATATCAAACTGATCATAGTCCTTAATAAAAACATTGCAGTAAAACATGCTACCATTACCCCATGATCCAAGGGCTGAACATTCACAGAGCGTAATGAACTCTACAAGACTCAACATTAATCATGCCACCATGACCCCATGATCCAAAGGCTAGATGTTCATATAGCATAATGAATTCTTCAAGACTCAACATGTTACCATGACCCCATATCCAAAGGCTGGACATTCATATAGCATAATGAATTCTCCAAGACTCAACCATGATGTAAATCAAAATTAATTTTACCAAAGAATACTAGTAAATTAAGGAAGTTCCTGGGAAAATTATATCTCCACATTGTTTTCAAGTAATGATTATTTATGCATAATTTTCAAACAATTTAATACATATAATGCACACAAGAGTTGCACATGAATCACTGCAAATGGCGCCAGTGATGGCAGAAAACAAGCAATGTGGAGCAAACTGAATGCTATTTCTTCATTATAAATAGTGTTAAAAAGAAAGTGCGTAAATCGAATTAGTATATAGTGAGCATCACCTGTATCTTAGCTTCAAAATGACTTATGTATTGACTGATCTGAATCATTCAATAAGTGCATATCAAATGAAACCTTTAACCAAAACCATAAGAAACTGTTGATGATGACACAAGTGCCCGCACAGGACAGATGACTGCTTTGTCTCACTTCCCAGTTAACAAGTGTTTAACAATAATAATTCCTATACGGGCCTGTGATTTTGATATATTCAAGTTTAAATAAGATTTTTCTTTATTTCAGCCAATATGACCATACTGAGTTTAAGACACTGCATAATTTCCTGTAAGATAGTATGAATGGTACAAGGGATTGGCCTGGAATAAATATTCCCTTAATGAAAGGGTCATATATTGAGTTTAACCTTGTACAACATGTCAACACTCTGATCCTACCTCTGCCCTTGTCTGGCTTGGTTCCCAACTCGCTGTGCCATCCCTGGAATATCCAAGCTTGTTGATGACTGAGATCTGCTCCGATCAAGCTTCTCTGGAAGTGGTGGACCTTAAATAAAACATGTACCAACTTTAGTGCAAAGTTTAACAATAAAGGACCAGGCAGGTGTTTCACTCAAGAAGGTATGCTGAAGATTGAAGTCTTTTGCTTTAATAAATTGATTGCAACATTTTTCCCTTAACCACAAAACAAGAAAGGATTTGTTAATAAACTTAATAAATTATTTCATAAGTTATTGACAGTGGTAACTAGGTGTTCAAATATGGCTTTCTTTCAACCTTCCCAGAATCAATTTTATAAAAGATTTGGATAAAGGCATAACTTAAGAAAAACGTTCAATATCAGAAATCTGTTGAGTCTGTCTTTGAATTTTTGACATAACTTGAACAATTTTTCAGTCATGTTGCTACAATGTCTGCAGTGTGGCAGTTTATAGTGATGTCTAGCACTGAGGCAGCATGCTGCAAACATGTAGCATCATGTCCCACCCAGTCACATTATTCTCACACCAGGCCAACCAGTCCCAACATTAACATCTTAATGCTTAGCGCCAAGTGAGGCAGCTGCTGGTACCATTTTTATAAGTATCTGGTATGACTCGGCCAGGGTTCGAACCCATGACCTCCCGCATCCGAGGCAGATGCTCTAACCACTAGGCCAGCTGAGAAATTTGTTGACCTGTTGCTCATATTTATTTCCTTTGCTTAAAGACAACAGTGCTGTAAAGACATTAATAAAAGAATACAATCAGAAAGAGTATATAATTTTAGTCCCTGAAGAACACAAAGACTTTTATCTGATTCATTCCTAGTCAATATAACCATGTTCAAAATCAAAATTTTCCTTTTGAAAATATGAATACCCTATTTCAACAGAAACTTTTGTTCACTCAACAAGTGCCATGAAAACTAGATAAATCCTGAGAGATTATGAAGTTTTAAGTTTTAATTCTTGCAGGTCTTATAATGAAAACTACTAGGATAGTGTTGTCCCTACTAAAACATGGCATGGAGATGCACCTTGCCCTCTTTACAGTGCCCCCTGTTGTCCTGGCAGTGCACCCATTACCCTGATAATGAAACTCCTTCTATATGAAAAGCCAGTGTCAAATATAAATTGACTATCATATCTGCCCCATTCAGTTGAATAACATTTTCTAGGAAAACCAAAAAAAAAAAAAGATGCTATCAGAACTAGTTTACAATATTCAGGTGCCCTTGTTTGGAATAACTCATGATAATAAATCAGCCAGAAGTATATCTCCTTTCCATAATAGAAGGATAAAATAACATTGGGTAATTCTTCCTTTTAACTCATAGCCCCAATCCTGCCTGTATGGGTGATGAGGCAATACCCTACTTTCGAGCTCTGTAGCTTCAAGGTCATTTAAGATACACCCAAGTGAGTGGTATTACAATAAAACAGACAGATGTAACTCAACAATGATACAAAATAATCTGGCCTTTCTACTCGCATTAAAAAATGCAGTGGGGAAAACATTTTTTCAGACCCAATTTTTTACACCAATAATTCGCATTTTGTGTCCGGATTTAGACATTTTGGCCTGTGATCTAAGGCAGACTGGTCTGAACAGCACACAGACAGGTGAACCTTTGCTTTATGTAGGATAAGTTGGGGGTGGGAGCAAGAAGTGGTCAGGAGTAAAAAACGATGGGTCCAATAAGCAAAAAATAAAATAAAAAAGAACTCCATCTTTTACCCTTTTGCACATGTGCAAGCCAAAGAGCCATGAAAGCACAACTTAGCATCAGTCTAAGTGAAGAACTCTTAGAAGCAGATGTATTTGGATGTATTCAGAATATTAACCTCCCAAATGCGTTTCCTAACCCCATTTATGGCAAAAATGACAAAAGTCTCCAGGGCCAAATGAGTAAACTGCTGAGCATTGAAACTATCTCTGCTATCTTTTAGAAATAACACGATTTTATAATTAGCTGCTGTGGTGGGCATACCGGATGTCAGATTGGCACCATAGGATCAACTAGACATCATAAGAAGTCCCTTGGTGAAAACCCCACATCAATATGACTTACTGTTCAGGAGGAATAGTAATAACCAGATTTTATATCAAGCCACAACTCATCTTTGTGCACTACAAGTAGTGTTTGACTTATCTATAGACAAGGTGGAACTCTGATTGCCCACAGACAGTAACAGGTTCTTGGCTACAAAGCCTGGTTGTGTCTTGAGTATAACCAAACCATCCAATCTGAACTGAAGATAGCTCAGGGCAACTGAAAGGGCATGTAACTCGCTGCATGCCAAAACTAAAGCTATCTGGAAACAGGTTTTGTATGGTCACGGTTTTTTAGGTCTGAGCTAATGGCTCAAATTTCTCTGTTAAGACCCAGAAGAGATTCCATTTTCTAAACAATGTGAGGGATCATGGTCTATTCAAATCAAAATCTGACGGATCTTTATCATGACCAATGTCTCTTCAGCTGTGATGCCTGAATGTGTCAGATATCATAGAGCTAAAGCCATAGATGGTAACTAGTGTCAAATTTTTCTCCCAGCAAAGCCAGAGAAAAGTGTAGGCTAGTTGAGGGATCAAGGCATTCAATGGGACGATGTTGTTGACTTGGTACCAGTCCATAAAAACAAACCACTTTCTCTCATAAGTCTTTGAGTGGAGAGCATTCTTGCTCTCACGATTCTCTCCACAAGCAAAGGTCAAAATGCTTTCTCTCACAAGGCTGTCCTGACAAAAGACAGGAGTGGAACACCTGTGACCAAGTTTGTCTGAGAAAATTAGGTTTTGCCATAATCTTCCTGGGTAGATATGTTGCTAAATCAAGTAGACTGTTGAACAAAGACTTGTTTCATCTGCACACACACTGCATGAAAGTGTTGAAGTACATTCTGTACATACAAGGCACATCTCATGCATTCCTTCCTTGACCTTGAACTTGTTACATTTACTATACTTCATCAACAGGTTTCACTTAAACAATATTATAAAATGAAATACAACCAAAATGTATAAATGAGCAATGCAGCATGTTAATAAGTTGCTAAAATAACATATTACGAACTGGGTAAGCAAACATAAGGCTGTGTGAGTAAAACCACGAATCACAACATGCATGAATGATAGCATGTTGTACTATGCTGTCGAAATAGACAAAAAAATGAGAAAGTGACAAATTCACAAAAATACTGGAAACATTTCATAAACACCAAATCTACCATATGTGTTGGCACAAACATAAATTAATTTCTAAAATAAATTTTTTGTACACTGTTTGTTCTAAGACAGATCTTTGTTTCTGAGTTGTATGTTTTGGGACACCTTTTCAATGATAATACCAATGTTTGGCTGGTAAAATGATTATTAACGGTATCAATTGTGGTATTTAAAAATCAAATTATTCAAAGCTTTCATGTCCCAAATTGCACTAAAATGAAATTTTATGAAAACTAATCAATTAGAAAGTCAGTTTTTTTTACACCGTTCTTCCTAACTGCAAATTTTTTATGAATTTTTTTTATAAATCTAGGTACAATATTGGAAACTCTAGATATTTAAGTACAAAATACTTTAAATTCAAATGTTTTTAATTTATCATGCCACTATTCCCAACAACAATGCGTATAGACCATCTTATGCACTGCACTGCCTTTTTAATTATGATATTCATGACACAATACCATATCTATATTTATTTGAATTTTAATAATTTAAAATATTAAATATTAACTACCACAGAATGGAGTATTCATCAATGTTGTTCACTCTCCCATGTTTACTAGTATGTTGGTTCCATTTTCATGCATGTCTGAACAACTCATATTTGTATTATATTTTGTGTTTTTCTGTGCACTGTGTTTAATGCAATAAAAATTCTGATTTGATTTATAACTGCCTTTTTTGCCAGCCAGGTCTAATTCTAATATTTCCTTAGTCATCTAACAGCAAAAAGCAATTAGCTTGTAATGGCAGAATTTTTTTCCCAACCATCTGATCAAGCCACGAATTTGATATCTGCTCAGTGCCAACTAGTCCTATATTCAGTTAACAGTTTATTTAAACTTTATGTGATCATTTAAAACCTATTCATTTGCAGCATATGCTTTAATAGATTTCACAGAAATGTATGCTCAAAGTGTCACTTACAGAGCACAAACAGTTTCATTATTTTAATTTATTTCTGAAATTCCTGTCAGTACCAGTAAAAATAAACCAAGGTCAGCTTCCCTATGTCAGCAAACTATATGTATATAAAAAATATCGTCACACTTAAAATAAACCAATGTCAGCTTCTGGGGTTGGTTTGCTTTGTAAATAAATGAACTTTGTATTTGATACTCCAAGTTTCTCTACCAGGTGTGTTTATTCACTACCTGAGCTTCTGTTTGCCACCTTGTTATTGTAATTGATGCAAGCAGGCACTGATGTCTTCTGGGCACAATATACAGCATTAATTGTCTAATACTTTTGTAAACTGTGCTAGCAAAAATTATTTACATCTGCACTCACAGCGAATGTACTTAATAATGATTTTTATTTGTGAAATGTTGTTATATTGTTAACCTGGATATAATACACTTATTGTTTTGCACGATACACCATGTCATGTTTAAATTGCTGGTACCTGAAGCTATAAATATTTCTCTCTTTCCTGTTTGTGATTTTGTTGGATCCAATTTCTTTTGCACATAAATTGCTTATGAAGAACAAACAATAAAAATAAATAAGAACAGTACAAGATTAATTTTGTTTAGTGTCTTATCAAATAAATGTTTTATTTATCAACTTTATTGTAATTTGCGAGAGTGAGGGAGGACCAAATACATCACAATCTGTTTATGTCAGTACATTTTGGAACATGTAATCCAGGTAACAACAACTTTAACCATAAGTTACGGGACAGAAAATTTTTTTTTTTATTTTATCTTGCTCCAAGAAATATGATAAATACAGTAATGTCTAGAGACTGTATAGGAATGCTTAACACACAATATATATCCAAACTGCTGGAAGGATGGTTAAACTTCAAATTGAAACTGGCATGAATTGACAGTTTTTTTGTACAATGTTGACTGTATGACAGTGAAACTTAAAAACTGATGACAACTATAGGTGGCAGGGGGCGGTAATGGGCAAGAGTTATTGCCCTTTGTCTATGTGATGTAGACAGAAAAGAAAATTTTTCGTCTTTTAGTAGGGCTGGATTCAGGAGGTAGCAGGCTTATATTCCTAATGTTAATGTGATTGAGGAATGTAAGGAGAAATAAAACTGACAGATGATTGGGGAAATAAAGGAGAAATAAAACTGACAGATCTATAATTATTAAATGACTTACAGGGTGGTCCAAGACAGCCATGGAACAGGACGTCTCCACAGGAAGCATTGTCCAGGTCTAGACACAAAGCAAGACGGCGAACTGAAACAAGAAATGCTAAAGCTCATACTTCATAATTTCCTTTGTGATATCAATCATCTAGACAATACTCTGTCAGAGGCTAATCATACAGTATACTGATAAATATTATAAAAAAGCAATTTCATGCACATTTAGTACTATTATAATTTAATTTGGAGATGATTTGCAAGTAGTTCCAACAGTTCAAGTGCTTTATATAAACATACAGTATATTCATAAACAATATAGCGGTTCTTATTCAAATGAAGCATTTAATTTGGTGATAATTTTGTTTGTAAACATCTTATTCTAACTGAAGAAGGACAATACCTTTACCACAGACTGTGGAGGACAATACCTTGTCAGAATGTTATGATCTATTGACGAAAGTTATGCATAATACTAACTCACTTTAAAATATAAAGATAGGAGAATGTGTGCTAATGTTTTAGGCAACCAGCAGTATGGTTAATGCTGGCTGATTTAAAAAATACATTACAATCATAACTGAGCAAATATATTAAAAGAGTCACATGTAACACAGCAATCCATCATTATAGTGCCTACGTTATATCCATGTATCTTGTTATAAGGCAGGTACAATGCATGTGTTGTGGATTATGAAAAATCCACATATCCATGGTGAAAATTAATCCATCCACACTGTTGTCCATCACAGGCCAGATATAGTGGTCAGTGTGGATGTCCACATAGTGGACTGTAGTGGATGAATTAAGTTTTATTGCCCCAACTGGAAAGTTACAGGAATATAATTGTGTAATATGTAACGTCCACTAGATCAGGTGGAATTTATCCATTAGCTGAGGTACAGTAGGCAGTGCAGAACACTCTTCTGAGCTGTACACAGTACTATTTAATATTCAAAGACTAAGCAGACAGAGATATATGTATCGTGAGAGATGTAATATAAATTTCCAAGAAATGAGAATATTTAGATACTTCACAAAATGTAAAAAGTTTGATGATAGTGATTTTGATGAGATCGAGATATTCTGCTTAAAACAAACAAACAAAAGAAGAAATCTCAAACAGGTATTAGCTGGTTCATAGAAGAAGATTGTTGTTCTTGTTTTGAGTTTAATGCCATGTATCAGCACAAGATAGGCTATACACAGCAGCCAGGAAAACTGGTGGAGGAAGGACCTTGGAAAACCTTGGTAAGATCCACTCACCAACTGGAAGCCACAGGCAAGCTTTCTCATATACCCACATTGGCCAAGCCTGAGACTCAAACCCAAGCTGAAAAAGGTGTCAGTAATCAATAAAGGCAAATGTTTAACCACTCCACCACCCGAGGTCCCAAGAAGAAAGAATACAATGAACCAATGTGTAACATGACTGCATGGACTACTAAAAGAGTTGTTAAAACAAGGAATGCAACATATGCTGTGACGGTTCTTTTGTCATTCCCGCAGTCTTTTTGTCAAAATGTTTGCTTAACAAGCTCCCATACAATAAAACATACATAGTGCTATCAAAACTACACACTCTTGTCCAACCTCTGTTTAGTACATCTGCACTAATTATACATGTCCATGTAGCACATTTCTTAAGAACTAGATACCCAATTACCTTTACAGTTGCTGTCTCCATGAAGGCTCTACCAAGCACATGCTGGTGTATTCTTTTGCCAACAGCTCAAACGAATAAACTCTGGATTCCTGGTTGGGTCATCTGACAAGTTTAATATTACCAAATGGATTGGTGAAAGTGATGAAAAAGGTCATCTGACAAGTTTAATATTACCAAATGGATTGGTGAAAGTGATGAAAAATGTCATCTGACAAGTTTATCAATGCCAAATGGATGGGTGAAAGTGTTTGCAGTTGGACTCAACTTATAAGCAAGTATAAATGGTACCACTCAATTTATTTTTAAATTGAATGGAAACCTATACAAACACAGATGTGATACGAGTATCAGCAGTAGATATAATTGTATTTAGCGCACAGTAAACTGCCTCTAGCTTTTGTACATCAGTTAAGTATCAGCTTCATATTAGTGGAATTTCTTCTGATTCAATTTTTTTCTTGTTTAGCTTGTACTGTTATATACATAAGCTGAACACATATCTATCAATTATGCCTTGTATATCACCTGAAATTACTAAGCCATGTAGCCATGTGTTTGCCAATGCCATAAAATCTATCTCTAACTGCGTGTTGTTATATCCATTGTATTTCATCGTGCATATACATTATCAGACAGTAGCACATCATTTCTTTGTAACTGCTACTGGCCATAATTATCAATTATCAAAAAATAAATAATATTGCCTATGAGTTCCTGACATTTATTCAAACTGATAGATTTCACTAAGATATTAGCTTCACATAAACTTGTTTCAAAAATCTCATATAAAAGACAAATACAATAAATATCTATCACACATGAATGTTTTAAGCATTAGTTATACAATGGAGCTTTTCAGTTATTAATTACATAGCGCTTTCAATATACTGCATAAATGGAGACCTTGGAAATGGCATTAAAATTATAAAAAACTATTACAAGCTATTACAAACTACCACAGTTGAAACCGATGTTATATTTGTGTCTCAGATAACATCTGAGGGTATGTACAGGGTATCTGCTCTCTTGACAGATCTATCAAGGAGAGGAATGAATAGTTATAGCTGGTTGCCTAGTGACAGCTATTCTTAGGAATGAACTAGGATGTATTAGAATGGCTTAACAATCAGAATGGAACTGCACATAGTTTGGACCTTTGGATATCATATGTAGCTTGCTCACTCTGCATAAGTTAGTCTCATCATAAATTGCAAGTCATCTATGATAGGTGCATCAGTGTTTGTGCAATGGTATGCCAGAATAGGGTTGAAACTGGATTTTCATTTGTAACGACATCCAACTTCATAGACCTCTGACACAGCTTGGATCACCCATCATTTTGCAAGAATGGTTGGTCCGAATCTGACTAAAAAGGAATAGTCTGATGCCTCATGTTGGCTGCCAGAGGGCATTGGTGACCATGTATCATTGACAATCAACAGACAGCGTGGAGAAGGAGAAATATATTTCACTCTCTCCCCTTTCTGCATGCATGCGAAAATAGGGCCATATAACTGGCTATAATTTGCTTGGCTAGCAGAAAATAGAGAAGAAAAAAAACCAACTGCTGTTAAGAACTGCCACTGAAAATTCTATGGTGACAATTGACCTTTCTCATGTATGAACCCTAACAGTGCCATGCAGAGATAGGAGATTGCACTGAAAGTTAAAGGGTGACTCCTGCCTTTTGTATTCCCACCTGCTCAATTTGATGCCCTAACAGAAGCGGAGAACTGAAATGGAGTGAATTAATAGAAAAACAGCAATGATCATTAGTTGTTTTTTCCACTAAATAAAAAAATCATCAGATGTGCAAAATCAGGAAGGGAGGAAGTCAACACAACATTCTGGACCAAATCTGAAGCAACATTAATGACTTGACTGCACTTTATCAACATCTAAACAAAGTATGTGTGGAGAAAATATCTCTGAATGTGGCTTTTTACCAGTGGAGTGAGAAGGTTGCATACAACTAACTAACCATGAAGAAGCTTTTGCATTACTGTGATCACAAGTGCTCCAAGAGATGTCTGATAACTTTTGCAATCTTAAACAACTGTAACAAGGTTCTGAATGATAACAGTTAGTTATCATCATCTACATCTACTAAGGCAATGATTCAAGGTGGAGGAGGAGAAGGACATTATGACAGAGACAAAATCCTATTGATTTCTATCACTGCTGTGAACTAAGGCAAATCATTGTCAGATCAGAATGTTCCAGTATTTTGTGGGAAATGATAATGAAGTATCATCAGCATTCATCATCATTTTGCCCATTGGATATGCCATCAGCATTGATCACATTGTGCAATGCTGGTCTGGCAAATCAGTTAAGCTCTTGGACAGCTCTGTAAATAATGCCAGCTCGCTTTCTATTTCACAGGAATGGCCAGTCTGTTTAACTGGTAAACTGACTCAACAGCTGCAAATAAACAAGTCATGACCACTGTAAACATGCAAAGGTTGTCCATATGGCAGGACTGGTTGGTCTGCAAGTGGATGGCATATCAAAGACGGTATATGCTTTGTGATATGGTCAGTATTGGTATGGACTGTCAGTTTGTCCTGTATTGGTATGGACTATCTGTACTGTATTGGTATGGACTGTCAGTTCATCCTGTATTGGTATGGACTATCTGTATTGTATTGGTGAAATTGAAAATCTTTATGTCCAGCATGTTTTCTTAATACTGATATGCAAACTCTCATGCCTCACTGGCAGGGTCCTAGGCTTATCCCAAACTGGATTACAATATATATGTTGTTGTTGTGATAGGGTTTAGTGCCATCTTTCAGCACAAGACAGACTATACATGGCAGCCAGTATAACTGGTGGAGTAAGAACTCAGAAAAAACCCCAGAAGAACCACTGACCCACAGGAAGCTAATGGTAAGCTTTCTCACATACCCACATTGACCAAGCCAGAGACTCAAACCTTGAGGTGAAATGGTAGTGATCCATAATGGTGAGAGGTTTAGACCACTTGGCCACTCAGGGTACCCAATTACAACATATAAACACCATTTCTAACTGCTGACATATCAACAATAAATCCTTTTGAGTCATACTGTGATTCCAAGGCCTGATTGGAATTACCTGTGCTTTGTACTGTATTCACAGAAAAGCTATGTTCTAGCACTGTTTCTGCATCTGCATCGGGGTGGTGGCAAAGGGCATCTAACATCACCCATGAGATTAATCAATGATTCAACTTTATTCACGGATACATTATGTTGTGGTGCTATTCTGTGTGTTCTTAAGGGCTGGAGAGGGCATCTTGACATCACCCATGAAAGTAATAAACATGTCTAGTTTATTTATGGATACAGTTTGTTCAGGTGCTGTTTCTGCATTTGCATGAGGGATGGAGAGGGCATCCTGACATCCCCCAAGAGACTAATCAATGATCTGGATGTGAAGTTATGTTATAGTGTACTGGAATGTCCTCGTTTTTTGCAGCCCTTGGGCTGTTTTTCAAATATTTTTACCATTTCCATACCAAGTACAATTGTATACACAGACATGTCTTGTGTCTATCCTCCATGACCTTAAATCCTTTCCATTTCTAGTACTTGTTTGTTATTTCTGTAATGAAGAAGAGGAACAAACAAGTGAACACATACACACACACACACACACACACACACACACACACACATAAAAATAATGTAATCCATGTTATCAAAACAACTCAGAAGTGTAATAGCTGATAAGTATAGCGCCTGAAAATTTCTCTGGTGAAACTGAATGTTACTGATCAAAATCACATGTGACAATAATGAATGATATGACAGGTGCAAAATTATTAATAAATTCACCAGAATTCACAAGGCTGTTTAACACACCATATAAAACAACATTTTGACTTACTGTATCACTGAAAAGGGAAATCTGGATTAATAAATTCAAGTTATTGAAGACACAGAATATAACTGGACTGTCTGGCAGACAATTTAGCACATGGCAGTGAAAGTAAAAACTGGTTCAAGCCTGATATAATGGTAGTCACCTACCTGATAGAATGGGGGAGTTAGCCTTTAATATATAGAAAGAAAGACATTTTTCAGTTATCCAAATGTAATATGATCAGGTAATGTATTGGACAAAGAAACTAAATTATTGTTACAATCACATCATGATGACCATGCTGACTGCAACAATTTTTACTTCTGAGTTGAATATAGGATATAGTAAATCACCAGTATCCCTTTCATTAAATATGCTAACAATTTTTAGTCACCTTTGAAAAGTCACAATTAAAATTAGCAGCAAAAAAATGTTCTAAACAGGCACAGTAAGATTCAACATCACCTTTGCTAAAAAAAATGCACGTTAATTTTGTTGTGGCTGTATATTATACAGTGAAACCTCTGAAGATAAAAACACCTCTGATCCAAAATGAGATATTTTATTTGGATAAAATTGTACATTTACTGGGCTTTTAAATCTAAGAATAGATGTTATTAGGTGTTCTCTCGTGTACAAGTATAATATGTTGATATATTATGACAAAACAATCAATATCCAGTCAATTTGTGAAATGGATTCTGTGAACGTTTGGATATCACTGCTTCTGTGTTTTCATTTTTGGATTTCATTTTATCTGAATGATTTTCATCTCTTCAAGTCATTAAGATTGAAAGTCACATTTTTGCATCATGAAGTAGTGCACTCATTCCTGCATTTGTGATGCTGTAACAATTCACGATAGACCATGCTGGTGGACTTAGAGAAAAGCAGAAAGATACTGCTTTATGGTACACGGATAAAAAATACTTTGCAAAAAAGTAGGTCCAGTTTGAAATGTGGTGGAAAAAGGGGCCTAGAGGTGAAAATTGTTGGTTCAGTGAGCAAGATAAAAAATCCAATCTGAACCCAAGGGTTAATGGATGGAAGAAATAGCCAACAGAAAACAATTCATTATACAAATTTAAATGTCTGGTAATACAAAAAGTCTCTGAATTAGCTGTGCCTCAATTCAACTGTACATAACAACAATCTCAAGTGAAAATGAAAATAATCTCCCATGCTTAATGAATCAAGTACCACTGGTTGGCTGAACTCTATTGAGTTTTGTTTTATTGGATTCATTATAGAGATAAACTGACATCTGGCATGTTTGGGTCTGATGTTTTTGTGGGTTATTTTGGAGGTAGAAGGGTTTTGATATGCTGGGTAAAGGTTTATTGAAATGAATGAAAAAATAACTGGGATCTGACACATGGTTCAGTTCAAGGGTACTTGGTTTAGTGAGGTTTGCTTTTGAGAGATTCCACTATCATTGCACAGCTCTTTCACAAATTACATTTGAAACTCACCTAGTGGAGTAATCCCATAAAATTCTGCCTCATGCTTGAGAGAATGGATATTTACATCCCTACAAAGAAATAAAGCAATACATGTTAATGGATGAGAAAGGTTTTTAAATTTCTGTTCATAACTTTATTCAATGACACATGATCTAAATAAGTGTCACTTAATGGGATTGATGCTCTACTGACCAAAAAAATAGAAACAGATGTCCAAGAATGCAAGGTAAGGCCATAGCTTCTATCTAACTAATGAGTATTGAAGCCATCTCTGATGATTGTAAACTACAGTAAAACCTGTTATGAGAGACCGCCCCTTCTGCCAACAAAAAGCAGTCTCTCAAAATGGGTGGTCTTTCATAGCAGGTTTGTACAAAAATATGTTTCCAAGGTCCAGTTTCAGAACAATTTCAAAAAAAATAACCACAATCAGTGTACATATATTCTATTCTTTAGTACTAGTTGTTGCTAAAATATTGTATGCATTCATCTAAAAACAAAATTATATTGTAATAAATATATACTTCTATCATTAAACATGAAATCACATTTACATTTGAAGATCACATATTTTTAGCATATGAAATTGTTTCTGAATTACTCGTTTTCCTTTATAACAACCTACATTTATTTTACCATTGTTTAAACCGCTTTTTTGCAAGTGGTCTGCACTTTTTCACTCTTTCAGTTACAATAATTATTTTCTCCAGCATTAAAATTTGTAGTTGGAGGTTCGTCCATTGTTATTAAAATTCTAGGTGTTAAAAATTATTAGTGCTCAGTTGTAATATCAAACGTAAAGATGGTGGCTGTGGGAAAATATGAAAAATCTATACATGTGCATTGCATATCTATTATCTCATCCAGAAACAGGACCATTTACTCAGTAACAAAAGTCAACGGCTTCATTAAAAGATGACATACACGGATTAACTCTGTAAGCAAAGTGTGTAACTCGGCCGCAGCAACTTGAATAGACGACAGCTTTGTGATTGGGATGTCATCACTTAACATGGGGGGGCGGGAAACAAACATCACAAGTCTTGAGCACTATCAATCGAATCCCGCAAATGATTCTCTCTTGCTGGTTAATTAGACAATGACCTTATTCACCCCCAGCAATACCAATTAACTCGAGAAAAACAATATAAGCGGCCACTTTGTCAACTTTGGCACTTCAACAGCATTTCATAACATGTACATTAGCCTGGTTTACGGACTGTAGCATCTATCACCGGTAGCAACAATCCTTTCTTTAATATTCCTTTTATGTTTGTTTTGATCAGAACAGTCTATACTAATCAAGCGGTCGTTGTAATAATTGATTACATAAAGGTCACTGGTGTCTGTCTTTTCTCGCGATACAGTTGTCATAGGGATGCCAGGTCCTACAACGGCCGGGAAGCAAGTTAAGTGCAGGAATAATTAGTCTGGTTCCCTGCTCTGTATGCTTTCTGCGCTCCTCACCCCTATTTGAATAACAGAGAACAACACAGGGAGCATATGAAGCAGGGAACCAGGCTAAGAAATAATCTACATATACTTTAGTCTGGTTTACAACACAAACTGTAATCATTATAAACCTAGCTAAAATATTCAGAGATCGGTAGCCAGCCTATTTTTTATTTTTATTTTTTTTAGGCCTATATTTAGAACGGTATGAGTGGTCGTTCTTACAGGGATAGGTTGGTGGAGTTTATCCTCGTTTTCTTGTGATGCGGTCGTTCATAGCAGTGTCGAAATGCATATTTTGCCAAGAGGTCGCTGGTCGCATTCAGCGGGTGGTCGCTCATAGCAGAGCGTTTATATAATAAAATCGATCCGTGCATTACGATTGTGGTCGTACATGACAGGTGGTTGCTCACAGCAGAGGTCGCTCATGACAGGTTCTACTGTACAACAAACCAAATTTGGTAACAAAACCATTGTCTTAAGTCCGAGTAACATGTTTGCAAGATAGCTGAATTGAATTTTTTATTGTCTTTGACCTTAAACCAACTGCTCTGGTTGCCTAAGTATGAGAGTGTCTGCCTCAGATGCAGTAGGTTGCAGGTTTTAACCCAGGCCAATTCATACTGAAGATATATAAAAATGTTACTAGCAGCTGCCTCACTTGGCGTTCAGCATTATGAGGTCAGTGCGAGGACTAGTCGGCCTGGTGTCAGGATAATGTGACTGGGTGGGACATCATGCTACATGTCTGCGACCAGTACTAACAATAACCTCTTAAAGCTGAGTGCCTAGCGAGGCAGCTGTTAGTACCATTTTTATAAGTCTTTAGTATGACTCGGTTGGGGTTCAAACCCGTGACCTCCTGCATCCAAGGCAGACACTCTAACCACTAGGCCACCAGAGTGGTTGATATAATTTCTCTATCTTTGCAATTTGATAAGATCTGAATTATTCAATAAAGCATCTCCAACAAAGTGTCCTGCACCTGCCATTTCTGGGATATGCCCAATCACAATAGCATCTTGGGTGAAATTCTTCACTATGCTGTATCTATAGCATGCAAACCCTGAGATAAGCAGGTTACATTAGAACAGCACGGCAATCTGAATTCCAAGTTTGGACACAGAGAGTGTGTACCAGGTGTCCCTGAAATTCTTATCATTATCAGTTTTATTTAAAAAATTAAAATGGAAATTTTCAAACGCTGATGGGAGAGATGAGAAGCATTGCTGATACACACAGAGCTGTACTGCCATCTGGGAGGATGCTGCCATATCAGCAAGGCAAATCTAAGTTTGCTGAGTTTTCACCACCACCCAGTTTGTGAGGAAACATGTTTACAGAGGTAGCAACTGATGGACAAACAGAAAGGACTGCAACATCTCTGATACTGAAATATGGGAATAATACCTTAAGAAGTGACTATATTTATTCATGTCTCAGAAATGTGTATTGATATATTGCACTGTAACATTAATATCACAATACACAATGATATCCATACCTAAGATCTACATCCTTAGTGCGAAGATAGTTTAGTATCACAGAAAACTGCTTAGGATCTCTATCAATGAAAATCTGAAACAAAAATATGTCCTTTAACAACAGCGCTGCAACTCTCCAGCTTAAAACAAAAACTGATTATGAACACAAAATCGGAACTGACTCTTACAACAATTTAAAAAAGATACAATCATAATATAGTTACAAATAATGGAACTTTTGTAATTACATACAGATGTAAGTCAGAAGTCTGTCAATATGCATACACTTCCTCTGCCTTTCTTGTATCAGAAAGAGAAATATCTGAGTATGTTTACACAGCCTATAATAAACCACATAATACATTTATATTCAATACTGTAGAAATAAGAACTGAATTTACAACAAATACAGAAAAGAACGACTATTTTAAATAATCAGAGAAAAATGTCATGGCTAATGATTTCTGAATGTTTCACATTTTCTGAATAAGGTTGAAAAAAAGAGTAACACCACTTGCTTGCTGAGTTTTGATGCAAATCAAAAATCAAAAATAATATTAACTATGTTAATGGTAAATAATGCATATGAGTAGAAATATATATCTAGGTTTGAATAATTATCAAAATTCATTACAATATAATCATACTCACAGCATTGTTTTCATCTTTCAGTGATGAAATCCTTCCACTTAATAAACTGAAAAAGATATTAAATTATACACTAAAATAATGTAGCCAATTATCATTTGCCCCTTTTCTCACCAATATTATTAACATCTTACTTGCCATGCCCAGTTGAGCTAATTATCATTGGCCCCAAACTCACCAAAATTATTAACATCTTCCTTGCCATGACCAGTTCAGCCACAAGTTACCCAACCAACAGCAAACTCAGGGGCAATATCAAAATTTAGGGATCATTGTGTTGTTACGTATATGTAATTAAATTGCTTGTGTGTTAGTTTTAAAATTCTTTTTATTTTATTTTTGTTTCATTACATTTTATTGTAATGATTATTTTCACGGGATTCGAAATTCTTTTTCAGTAATGTTGTTTATCTAAGACATAAAATGTGTTACATGAGTAATATTTTTAGTTCACCTTGGTCTGTGGTAGTGTAAGCGCTACGTGAAAACGATTGGCTATTGCCAAGGTCATTTCGTCTCGTCTGAATAAACAATGTTTTATTTTTAAATTTATTTCAGAGTGATAGTGGATAGGGGTTCTTTCTACGTGACAAATGACATTTTTGCTATTGCGTTGTTCGAGTGTTAAGAGACCACGTAATCTATCTCGCGAGAACGGGATGATAATTTGTCGGATATAATAACCCTTTATGAGCGCTCGTCAGTCAGTTGTATTTCGGAAACTTTGAAGGCCGGATAGGTATTTATTGTTGAAACCAGATTGTTTTTGAAGTTCATTTGTTTCTGGAATTTAATAATTTATTCTCTAGAAAACCAAACGAGTGTACTGTTTTATAAAATTCTGGGAGAAAGAAATTCAGTGGAAATTTATTCTGGAATTATTCGGAAACATAAACTGTGATTCAATTGAGGAATTGTTGCTATTTGTACAAGGACCACATCTGACGTCATCGCCTTCCATATTGGAACATCATCGAGATTCGAACCTGGATTCTAACAGAACTATTTAGTGATAGGACTTGTATTTTTCATTCTTAGGTTTAAATTATGGATTATATTCATAAACCGTAAGTCCTATTTTCCAATTTTTACATTGTTTTCTAGGGAAATAAATTATTTTGTCAAAATATACAAAGCTTGTTGTCTTCACTCTTTTCTCTTATTATTATTGTACGAGCCTACACGTAACAGTGTACATCTATCCTATTACCTGTGTATAATTCACATCACTTTTGCATTATGTGCCAGTAGAAGAGAGCCAACACTGTTTACCTGAAATCTGGAATAGAACATATTGTGGGGACCCTGATTTAATGGCATATATTGTGATGGCAGATCTGGCTTCTCGATTATAATTTTTTTGAAAATCTTACTAGAAAATATTTAGACTAATCCAAATGCTTGATTTGTTAAGTTTGATTAATATTTCCAAGTTTTGAGTAACATTCTGTCACTGAAGGCATTGAGTAACATTCTATTATGCTGGAGCAAGACATCTCTGGCACAGAGCTTTATTTGACTCTCTCAAATATTCTGACCAAACAAAATGTATTAGGCTGCTTGTAAAACTGATGTCAATTTCAAACAAAAATGTGTAAGAAAGTGTCTGTATAATATTTAAATATATCTGTGCAACTGTGGAAAGTTTTCATTCTATCATTATAATGGTTCTTACACTCTAACATGATTATGGTTCTTACAGTCTATTATGATAATGGTTCTTACAGTCTATCATGATAATGGTTCTTACAGTCTATCATGATAATGGTTCTTACAGTCTATCATGATTATGGTTCTTACAGTCTATCATGATAATGGTTCTTACAGTCTATCATGATAATGGTTCTTACAGTCTATCATGATAATGGTTCTTACACTCTATCATAATTATGTTTCTTACACTATCATTATAATGGTTCTTACATTCTAACATGATTATGGTTCTTACAGTCTATCATGATAATGGTTCTTACAGTCTATCATGATAATGGTTCTTACAGTCTATCATGATAATGGTTCTTACAGTCTATCATGATTATGGTTCTTATACTCTATTATGATAATGATTCTTAAGCTCTTATGAGCTGAATGTTCACTCACAGACTTCCAGATTTCACACTTAGTTTTTAACAAAGATTATTTTACACTTGGGTTTAAATCCTATGGAGGACCATGACTGAGAGAAAATAATTTGATATAGTCATGGTATGGACATGGCAAGTTCTCAGACTACAATCTTTTTTTCTTCAAAAACTGCATTTAGATTATATCATTAAATAATGTGCTAGTAAGCACTATTATTTATGTCCATCCAGCATGTAGATTATATCATTAAATAATGTGCTAGTAAGCACTGTTACTGTAAATAAATAACTTTTTTGTAATATCCCAATCTAAATCAAAAGCTTGAAATATAATATGTATGCAGTGCACAAAATATTTGATAGCCTGACACCTGGGGCCCCTTTAATTTCTGATCAGGCCCCTCCTGTAATCTAAGTGAGATGCTTGTTGGGCTTGTCAAGAAAAAATCTAATTTACCTCAGAAAACTTCGATTATGCTAATTAAATGCAGAAAATTATTTTTAAGAGGCTGAAAGACCAGTAAATTATTAATATGTATCCCCACATACATCCCTTACCCTTATGAAGATTGTCTACCTACCCTACTTCTATCGAAAGCTGTGAACTTTGTGTACAAAGTGAAGCATGTGATCTATGAATATAGATCAGATTGCCTGTCTTGCCTATAAAGAGTGATCACATGGCTTTAACACAGTTGTGATTCTAAAATACCATTTTAGATATATATGTGCAGTAAAGAAACTTTGGGTTTATTCCCTATTTTTCTTTAAAATGCAAGGTATCATTTCCTGTGCAAGAATGCAGGATGAAGACCAAAAATGTAGGAAGCTCGCACAAGTGCAAGACATATAACATCAATGTTTCTAACTCATTCCACAAAATGTTTTTTTTTTAAAAATCACTCCAAATTAATAAATGATCAACAGTGAAATCCAATTTGGTATGCAAAGGACAAGCGAGTCTATACAGTAGTAAATGTTTACTAAACAAATTTCAACAAAACGTTGAATTAAATTTTTGTTCATAATTCTGATACAGGTAAAACAGTCTTAATAATTACAAGTACTCTAAAACTCTGGATTAGAAGAATATATATGCAAAAATATGCATTTACAGTCAAACATGTACCAACCAAAACCATTAAATGGCAGTCATTTGGTCATAATGGTCATTCTAATTTTCTCCTGACAAAGCATGAACATTCTGAAATACCACTGAACTGTTGAGCAGCATGCTGTCTGTTGTATGTCCATCCAGCATGTATATTAGATTCATATTCAACATCACTGGTATTTCCAGTAATACTTTCCTGGCCACAGTAATCTGATATGCTGTACCAGAAATCTTCATGGGGGACTAATTTTTGTGGTTTTGGTCTTGCCCTTACACAAAATATTTAAAGACCCAATGAAAAATTCACCATGTTTGATAATGACCACACCCCACCCATTTTCTTACTGTATTTTGTTCTTGGAGATCAACACCCCCACATGTATTTGATAAATCAATGTCAATAAAATATTAGCTTTAACACATTTCTTTGCTTTATTTTAACCCATTGAAAAAGAATTATAATACATTTTATATTGTTTCCATGCAAACATATTGATAAGGTATCCAGTTGCTGTAATTTCCACTCACTAACTTAACCTGATATGTGAGATAAATAAGGATGGAGAGAAACATGAAAAGAGATAAGACATTCAAACACTTTTAATACTTATGAAGAAGGAAAGAATAATAAAAAATACTAGCATATGAAAATTAAATTTAATACTTGTTCAGATCAATCTTTCAAATGATTGCAACTCCTTGCTGAAATATTTAAATCCTCCTGAAAGCACATTTCATTTTATTGATGCATTTTTAATCCAGGAGAACAACAGCTAATAATACTATAACTACTGCCTGAAGCACTATTGTTAAAGAAACACTGTATATACACTAATTACTAATGAAACACTTTGTATATACACTAATTACAGCTGAGTATTCAAGCATGCTTCACTGATTTTAGGACAAAGCTACTTTATCAACATCATAGGATTGCAAGGTTCACTGATACTGTGCGCTGATTGTCACCAATAACATCTTTTTCCATTATAACCTCCATGACCTGTTTAGCATACCAGTTGTGAAAGTGTGATTTTAAGACTTCTAGTATAGTGGTTGAAGTTGGTCTGTACACGAGGCAGACATAAACAAAGGTGTGATTCCACTATCTTTCAATTTAGATAGCATCATCACACTTTGGTGGAATTAGCTTCCTTTGATGTTTATCACTCAGATGAAAATATGGTGTAAATGATTAATCTTGTCAAGTGTTTTATTTCTATCTCTGGTCTATTTTTAAATGAATGTTTTATGGAATGATTGCCCTTTAAAATGGCAGACAGTAACAGGTAATTCTGATGGCTTCATACAAAAGAAACATCCACAGATTAACTACAACCAATTAGCCACATTGCTACCGACCTTGTGAAAAATGAATCTGGTATCCATGTCAGAGTTTCTCTTGATGTTGAAAACCTGAAAATACAAATGATAGGTAGGTCACTCACAAACATTTAATTACAATTACCAGTAAATAATCTAATACAGGTGTTTTTCCATTAGAAGTATGTATATGAACCAGTTATTGAGTAATAAATCCACAATACCTGAATAACATCAACTATGCAATCAATTCAAGAATGAATAACTAAGAATCATAAGGCTTGGTTTAACTACACCACATTTCTTAAAGTCTACAAGGAAAACAATGACAAATCACATCCACTTTGGCTTGCATGGAAATTTCTTGTTGCACTGCATGCACTATGATACATGCATATTACTGGTCCCACCACATAACTTGCAAATGGAAAATAATGTGCCAAAATTCATGGAAAATCTTCATACACAATGATCATGCAGAATGGGTTTATCCTTATTGTGGATACAATATTTTATAGCATTCATTATATTGAAAAGCACTACAATTTAAGGTTTTTGTATAATCTGTTGATAACAGGAATTATGGTTTTCAATAAAAATATAGACAAAGCAGTTGTGCACATAGGATCCCAAGGACAGAGAACACTGCATCCCCCTCCCTCCAAATCTTGGGGACATGAACCATTTTAGACAGACTAATTAAACAATACTAGTTATAATTCACTAACAGTGCTACAAAAATGAGATAATCTTGGTTGCTTCAACAGTTTTGTCACCTTCATTTTGTGGTCTGCACTACATAATTATATATTTTCCCTGAACACTTGCATTATTGCAATAAAAGTTTTAACATGTGTTCAAGTAACTCATGAAACATTATCTGATTAATCTGAAATGAGCTGCACCATGGAACTGTTCATTCCAGATCTTGCTCTCTCATTCACCTTTTGTGCATACTCATTATCTGTCATTATTTACTATAATAAATACATGTACCTATGTTTTATGAATAACTTTTCTTTCCACACTAACAAATCATTAATTACCAGATAAATTGTGTATTTTGCATAAATTTTTTTAAACTTTTTGTCAACCTCAAACTAATTAAATCTTCCTCACCATAGGGATGACATTAACTTCAAAAATATGTCACACTAAGAGCCATCAAACACTTTACATTGCAACTCAGCTAACTTTCACAAATTTAAATGTTTTCAGATTACATTGTTCTGAAATATATAGATATTCATTGTTATCTTACAGTTTTACAATCTTGTAAGACTTTGGATATAGCAAGCACCAAATACATGGGTGTACATCCCTTAATGAAAAGGTGTAGGTGTATTTTTTTAAATGTTTTTTTGGACAGAAAAGTGGGCCCAGAGTAAAGATGGGGGGGGGCACTGGACAAAAAATTGTGGGAATAACATGCTGCTGCACTCTATGTGCAAAACTGCAAAGGCTGGTACAAGGTCATCATGTACCAGCCATACCTGTACCATTAGACCTACACACTGGGACAGATTGATTCTTCTTCTTTTGTATAACTGTACTACCTTTATTTTTGCTTTTCAAAACCCAGACCCATTTCAGTTTAATATATGTCAGTTTTTACACCTGGGTATTTCGAAGTGATCTGTATTCAGCTAAGTGAAAATTTGGTTTTCATGAATTATGAGTCATCGTACGTTCTTAAGTTACTACTGAATGATGCCTTTTTAAATAATTCAGCACCTATTTAGATTGTTTAAGAATAATAACTTGAATTTTATTTCAAAATTGTGGTGCACCTAGTGGAAAGAATCTAGTCATTCAACACTTCAAATGCAGCAGTCCTTGTAAGGGAGACAACAATGGCTATACATCACAAAAATCCCTCCTATTGTGGCCATTTAATTCACTCCTGTAACTGGGCTTAGTTTTTTTTAACCACTTTACACATAAGTCCATTATGTTTAAACAGTTCTTTTCTAATGAATTTGTGCTTTGGTCGAAATTTAGAAGTTTTGTGAGACACAAATTTATGTGCATACATGCTTATTATGTACATGGAAGTTACATAAAAAAACCCACAAGAGTCCATCAAAGAGACTGATGCTCTACTGGTTGAAAAGAATTTCCAGGATTTCAAGATAAAACCATTTCTTCCTTTTAACTCTGGAGTGTTAAAACTATCTTTGATATTCTTCAGCAATAACAAAATTTTCAAATTAGCTGCTGTGGTGGACAAAATGGATGCCAACAAGGCACCATTTACGTGTAGGCCCAACAAGGCACCATTTACATGTAGGCCCAACAAGGCACCATTTACATGTAGGCCCAACAAGGCACCATTTACATGTAGGCCCAACAATGCACCATTTACATGTAGGCCCAACAAGGCACCATTTACATGTAGACCCAACAATGCACCATTTACATGTAGGCCCAACAAGGCACCATTTACATGTAGGCCCAACAAGGCACCATTTACATGTAGGCCCAACAATGCACCATTTACATGTAGGCCCAACAAGGTACCATTTACATGTAGGCCCAACAAGGCACCATTTACATGTAGGCCCAACAAGGCACCATTTACATGTAGGCCCAACAAGGCACCATTTACATGTAGGCCCAACAAGGCACCATTTAGATGTAGGCCCAACAAGGCACCATTTACATGTAGGCCCAACAAGGCACCATTTACACATAGGCCCAACAAGACACCATTTACATGTAGGCCCAACAAGGCACCATTTACATGTAGGCCCAACAAAGCATCATAGGAAATCTCTGGTTGAAACCTCATTTTGATGCAACCATTTCTGAGAAGGAACACTGACAAGATTTTCAACAGGAAGGCCATGGTGGCCATATTCGATATCAGATTGGCACAATTTGTATTTAAGAAATCTTTAGGTGAAAGTCCAATGTCAATATTACCAGCCATCAAAGTGAAGTAGACTTTACAAGATTTTCATGGTGGCCATTGCAGCAGTCAAATTAAAAGTTAGATTAGCACCATTCTCATTTATGACCAATCAGACCTCATAAGAAGTCTTTCAGTGAAAACACCATGCTGATATAACCATTCAATCAGAAGATATAGTCACAACAATATTTTCATGATATCAGAACAGCACTATTTTTATTCAGGATCAACATTATAAGAAGTCTCTAGGTGAAAAACATACTGATGTAACCATCCATTTAGGAGAAGATATAACAAGATTTTAAAGATGGCTGTATTGGACACCAGATCTGTCCCATTTTCATTTAGGATCAACCAGACATCATAAAATGTCTCACAGCAAAAACCCCATGTTGATATGACAATCTATTCAGTAGCAGTTGTGATAAAATTTTCAAGATGTCCCCTGTAGTGGCCATTCTGTATGTAAGAATAGCACCATTTTCATTTAGGAACAACTCAATCAAAATAAGTTTTCTGCTGAAAACCACATGCCAATAGGATGAGTAGTGATCAATAAATTTCAAGATGGCAACTGGCAGCCATAGTGGACACCATACCAGCACAATTTTTATTTAGATGCTAACAGATGGACAGACAATGGACAGATAACGGACCAATCCATAAACTCATCAGGTCTATGACCAGTAGAGCTAATAATGCAGTAAGTTTTTCAAAGAAGGAAAAACCCTTAATTTTATGCTCTGAAAAGTCTACAAGAACTTATGTGAGTTATTAGGGCTCAGACTGTACTGTTAGGGATCGAAATAAATGTGATATTCATCATTGTTGTTATTGTACATTGTAATAACCGCAGCTGCATACGTGTCACATGCAAAGTACAATTTTTTACTATCAAACCTCCAATACGGACATGTTTATCAAAACACAATTTTCTAATAAATCTAACCACAAAGAAAGAGATGACTGACACCACAATATCTGCCAGTAACCTGTAGCCTGTTGAAGCATTAAACAATTGTGATTTGCAAAGCTCCACACTAAATGGTCATATAAAACTAGCACAACTGGACAGTTCATACTGTTGAATGTTATACAGGTGATTGAAAGGGAAAGGCAGTCAGAGAAAAACATCTACCATTCCACAAATTACTTAACTGATATGCGATAATTAGGGCAATTTTGTGTTTGCTAGCCCTTTGAACACTGCAAATGGATAACCAATTATGCTAATCTGCATAAGTAAGGACACAATATGTAAGAATATGAAGTTTGGTAAACCACAGAAGCATGTTGAAAAAAACAAAAGTTAAACTTTGTTACCTTGAATGAGAATGCTTAATCCATCTTTACTAAAGATTACTGGTTAGTTTGTGATCATCAGCAAAGTTTCATTAATGACATATTTTACTCCCTACATATCATGCAAAATGTGAATACATCAGCAGATGAAATGGCAAAGTTAGGAGCAGTGTGCAAGTATGGTTCATTTTTGACTGCAAAATCTTGAAATGCAGCTTTGACTCAGGGATGGATTAGCCATCTGCAGCTTTTGACTTATGAAGTGTAGCAGCATGGGGAACATTTTATCCTTTGCACATACTGCCAGCAGCTTACTGGCATTAGTAATTCCAGAGCATGCAAAACTTAAAAACATAACAACACCACCCTGCATCAGAACGATGTACGGCTGAAGGGCTCAATCCCAAAAGTAAGTAACATTTTGAAACAATCGTTGACAGTGCAAATCACAAGAGCTTAAGCACTTTTCTACTACATGGGCTGCCAATACACATTAGCCCATTTTATCTTGAATATACCTATGGTCGCAATACCTCATTCCATCCTGAATATGCCTACAGTCATAGTATAATACCGTCTTTCACTGTCCAATGGAGTTTAAAGACAAAATCTGTGTGTATTTTTTATTTAATGTCCATGTTGTGATTATACAAGTGTTTTCACATATGTGCATGGTGACGACCTGTGACAATATCCAGTCTACCAGCTATTTTACTTTTGGGAGAGGGGAGGGTATTAAATGCTTCAATGAAAACATGTTTTTCTTTTATTCAGATTCTAATTTCAAGTAATTTACTAAGGGCTTAACATATTCTAAATTATACAATGTCACTTTCTGGATCACAAGCACTGCTTTAACCCTCCCATCCAGGACCACAAAGCACACTTACTAAGTCCTCCCCCTCCACCAATGTCTGGCAGGTATATTGTAGTTGTAATAGACATGATCATTGTCTGTATTCCCATCTCAACTTTTCAGCAGCAGCAGAAGTTCCACTCAGTCTGATTAAAATTGGATCTGCAAAGTCATATGTGAAGATCTGACAGTATAATATTAATGCCATGAGAACCTCTGGGACTCCCAGTCCACTTATTTTTTGTAGCCTATCAGATAAAAAGTTGCAGATTCATGCTAGAAATAGTTATTCCTTCAAATGATATGTTCTGAATGATATGTGTCACTTAAAGAAATTTTATGATTAGACTAGCGAACACCATATTCATGTCCTTCAGATCTTCACATAGGACTAGTCCTAAAATGTAAGATGTATCACACATTATTTATGTTTTAATGCTACGTCTTACTGCCCAAACAACTTCCTTGTATAGCGTGTTCCAATGTCGGTTGACATAGGAATGAGGAGTCAAAGTTTCATGAATATCTCACATACTTGGCAGGCCATATCAACACTCTTCCACAAATTGATGTGTAATTAATATACTTACTGTGCTGTTTTTATCCTGGTGGAATCAAAATCTGACACTAGCAAATAGACGCATTTTCATGTTCCACTGACATACATCTGAATTTGTTGAAACGCAATGCCAATAGTAGTCGAGGTATGACGAAGTATGTTCAAGTAGTTCATGTGGGGGATATGTTTCTTGAATGAAATGAAATGGTGCTTACAGTTCCAATAGGCATAATATAATTTTATTCATTTCGTTGAAGAATAATACTTCAACTTAACCCAATTTCAGTATTCCCGGCTTCCATCGCTTTCCAGCCAACTGAAATGTAGGCCAACAAAACTTGAAAACAGGTCCATTTCCTTGAGTGAGAATTTGAATTTCTTCGCAAAAAGACACCAGAGTAAGTAAAGTCTGACTAATACCTTATTACTTTAATTTGCAGAAAGTGCAGGCAGGGGCTGCAAAGGGTGTGAGATATTCCTGAAAAATTTCACTTTTGTTACGATGTCAGTCTACATCGAAACATACTACACAGAGCTGTCATTTAGGCAGTAAGACCTCTACGCCCAAAACATAAATATCAAGGCCGAGGTCTTACATTGTAAGACTACACATATGACTATGAAGGTCCGACATTAAGACATGCAATTGTACTATCCATCTTTATTGCAACAGAAATGATTATGATCATGCAAACAATGCTTTACATGCCTAACATTTACATACTGCATTCCTATAATTTATATTAAGTGTTGATGTCTGCCCTCGAAAGGAATACCATAAAAAAGGTGGTGGGTTACAATTTCAGTTAGAGTATACATAGTAGGCTCGACCACAAGCACTCGACGTGAGCTTGATGTTGAGAAGAAAAAAAACAATAATCTGCAGGAAAAAAATCATACAGAGTAGCAAAAATACCTCAGATTACCCTCATGACCCGTTCTGACATAGGACCATGTCTATCATACTATATAAAAGAGAAGGTCAGTAACTTCCAAATACTTCGTTCCACCCATGGCCCTTGATTTCCTTCTGCTATTTCCGTCTTTAATGGCATATGACAATATTCTATGGCTTGTTTTACTCCTGAGATATTTTTCTATTCATCAAGCCATCATTGACTTTTCTGCATTGCACCAAACTGAAGTTACAGGTTCTGAAGCGTGCGAATTTTGCCTGCCGGGAGAACAACATTACGCTCAGATGAAAACCGGTGCAATGAGCTAAATATACCATACTTAAATAACATCCATGCATCAGACAAATAAATATTTTCAGTCATTATCTAACGTATTTCTGGAAATTTTAATTTCACGTAGTGCAATCATACTTTAATGTATACTCTCATTAATTAAACAGATTCAAATGATTTATAACATGATGCAATCATGTTAATACCTATTTTTGCCTGGGTACAAATAGTCTATATTGTGAAACGGTGACAGTGCATGGATGTTATTTAAGTATAACCTTTTGAGCCAATCATATTTCGCCGTTGACGTGCAGCATAGTGTACATGTTTTGAAAATGAGAGTCTCTTGTATGCGATGTATGTGTAGTGAAGAAGACATGTCTAATTCTTACATGGAACAGGATTCCTAAAGTTGAATCGAGTTAATGGTAAGTAAACACTTACTTTTGCATCTACCACTGTTCTGCAATTAAAGAAGGGATGTATCATAGAGTCGCAAACATCGTATATGTTGCTCTTTTCACCAGTTGTGACCTGAGCGTAACGTTGTCCCGGCAGGCAAAATTCGCACGTTTTGGAACCCGTAACTTCAGTTTGGTGCAACGCAGAAAAGTCAAAACAAGCCATAGAATATGGTCATTTTCCGTTAAAGACGGAAATAGCAGAAGGAAATCGAGGGTCATGGGTGGAACGAAGTATTTGGAAATTACTGACCTTCTCTCTCATATAGTATGATAGACATGGTCCTGTGTCAGAACGGGTCATGGGGGTAATCTGAGGTATTTTTGTCACTCTGTATGATTTTTTTCCTTCAGATTATTGTTTTTTTTTTTGGTTTATTTTCTCAACATCAAGCTCGCGTCGAGTGCTCGACTGTCGAACAGGGCCCACAACAATTTTACGATCATATATGTAACTGAACCTGGCGAGTATCGTTTTACCTTGTGCCTCCCACATTTAGATTAACAATCTCTCCTGGCATCGAAATGAATGCCGGACAATCTCCACAAAATTTAAGGATACTGAATAAAATATTTATATTTTCATCGATGGCACACCGGAAGTTATATGGGCGTATAAACACATTTCGAGCCCTACACCATTCCGTACTAAACTCTGATTCAGAAAATTCCGATTAACGTTGTTTCTTGAGGTTTTTTTAAAAAATTATTATTATTTTTATTTCATTTAATTTTCCACCTAATCTTGCTTGAGCATATATGTACAAAACAAAGCAAGAAAAGGAGAAACTAATATTATGCGCTTGCATGAAGACAAACATGTAAGAATTTTCAGTAACCTCTGTGTGTGTGTGTGTGTGTGTGTGTGTGTGTGTGTGTGTGTGTGAATAGATTTGTCAGCTTTTTAATATCTCTCTCATTTCTACCATAACGGTTTTTAAATCTCTCCCCCCCCGGAAACTTTATACACGAATTCCAACGGAAAAGTTCATCACTGAGCACTGGGATGGACTTGGCAACTGTGTTAGCCCTGCATTCGGTCCTCTGAGTGGCTAGTAGAGGTCTAATGCGTTAACCATTTATGTCATTAGATCCTGTGTATTTATAATGTTGTGATTTTGGCGGAAATTAGTAGAAATCTGTGCAGAACCTTAGCCCACCCGCCCACCCACCCCCAAACTATCGCCGCCAGATTACATTCAACCACCACTGGGGGGTGAGGAGATAATTTGTTTTCACAAAAGATTCGCAGCCCATTGCCTCCGAAAAAGATGTGATTGGTCCCTAACAAGAGTACCGCGAATTGGATATCACATGTTAAATAGTTCTCTATGTATCGACGGGACATGTTTCTTGCTTACACTAAGTGCAAATCATCCACAAAATTAGTGCCAGGTCTCTGAGATATAACTATTTTTATTGTGCAGATACTATTTTCCTTCATTTAGTAAGAATGGACTTAATCTTTGACTTTTGACCCAAAGTCAATAGCAGTGTTCCGTATACCAAGTTCAAGACATTCACAAAGTTTGGTGTTGTATTTCATATACAACTAATTGTTTTTGTTCGGAAAACATTTTGTTATTCTTTCAGTCACAATGGCTTTGACCTATCGACCCCAAGATCAATATGATTTTTCTTTACATCAAGTGCAAGCTATCCACAACGTATGGTAACCGTAGATGACGGTGAACTAAAATTATTAAGCAGAAACCATTTTTTCTTGTTTCCGTCATAGGACACTTGACCTTTGATCCGCTGACCTTGAAATCCACAGAGTTCTTGACCCAATTGCAAGGTATACGCAAAGTATGGCACCTGAAGATGGCGAATAACTCGAGTTACTGTGCGGCAAACGTTTTTAGTCACATCTGTCTTGATACTAATGGACAATATATGGGCCTGATGACACCTATTTATTAAAATGTTCAATTTTGCTACATGCGTACAGTTTCGACACGTACCGGTATTTGGTAATAGCCATATCAAGCGCGAAATTAAAAATGGCCACAGGACAGAGGGTTGTGCTATGCCACGTGGATTTTCAAGTCGCCAACAGGATTTGATCCAGAAATATTTTGTAATTATCACCAAAAGAACCCTTCAGCCGACGGTAGCTCAACAGCCTCGAGAAATACCGGTATAATAAAAAATGTAAAATGTACACTGATGTGTGCAGACAAGATTTCCTGCAGATTTCTGCAGGTTTTAATGAATAGGCGATATTAGCCCCTAACACTCCAGTCAATATCATTGCAGATGTGGAACTAATTTATCTGACTGCCTTAACCTTTGAGTGTTTGAGCCCGAAATCGATAGGTTTCTTCATTACCCCAAATGCAAGCCATCAACAAAGTTTCGTAACTGTAGATAGTGGACACTAAAGTTAATGTGCGAAAACTATATTGGTAACGGACGGTCAGCGTTATAGCATTATCCGTTCCACCTTATTATAAATGATAGGTTGGTATACCCGACTTAAAATGGCAAGCCAGTATCGAGCTTTGGAAAGTGTGACAGTTGTCAGTGAATTAAAATGACAGCGTACATTATCTAGTTAAGACAATCTTCAAACGACTCGGAAATCTTGAAATGTTCAAATATTTTTAAATTTGTTTGGTCGACTTCGATCGAACGTCCATAATACATGTAAAAATAAGATTGAAACTCTTTTTGAAAAAAAGTTTCATTGGCATTCTATCCCCTCGTTTTCAGCATTCATAATGCAACGGATGCTTAATCCACTATCCAAATAAATAACATTTGTCTTGATTCGATGTCGTACATGTGCCCTGAGATGATGGAATGCAAATTTTAATGGTTGATAGTTTCTTACGGGGTGTATTACTTCTCTCTCGACTAAAAGTATCGTTCCTAAGAGTACGGTATCTACACATATATAATCAATTTACCACACATTAATGTTAAATTGACACGATATCAGAAAACCATTGTCTCCTCAGATTTCATGAGGATATTCATTTTTAAATTTGTTACAATTTGTTGATGAAAATGCAGTAGTTCGTATGACAATGAGTTCAACCTATAAATTTAATAAAGTTCGATAAACATCAGTGTTTATTTGTTTAGATACTGATCTTAAATGTTACTATATAATTCAACTGAAACAATCAGTTTTCAGAGTGCAGTTAATTCGTCTTGGCAGCAATCAATACTGCCATGTGATTTGTACATTCCTAGATGTGGATAAGAGTAATAGTAATACTTGACTGTAATTCAGTGGTTAGAATAAAATGACTTATTTGTCGGCAGTAACATAAACAATTAAAAGTTATGACACACTTGTTGTTGTTGTGGTGGTGGTTTGGGGTATTTAGCGCTATATTTCAGCGCATGATAGGCTATAGGCGGCCAGTGTAACATTTGCAGAAAGAACCCGGAAAAATCCCAGTAAGAACCATCTACCCACATGAAGCTATTGGCAAGCCTTCTCACATACCCACATTAGCCGAGCTCGAGACTCGAACTCACGCGGACAGAGGTGAGATGGCAGTGATCAATGAAGCCGAGTGCTATAGACCACTCGGCCACCCATTGCCCCTATGACACACTTCTAAAATGTTCATTATTACCATCTCGTGTAGGGGTACCAGAACATTTGTACTCTACGTTCACATTTTAAATTAGTTTGATCTTTTCTGCCTGGGGCTTATTTGGCTAAGATAAATACAAGTCAAAATATTACAATGATAAATTCTCAGTTTATGCTTTATTTGCTGCTCTGGCCCGCTTGTGAATTTTAATTAATACAACCTCCCATTTACAATAAATGAACATGATCACAAAAAGAAATTCTGTATCTAATTCAGGTAATGCAAGCAGACTAAAATATACGACTACTGCAGAAATGGAAAATAAATAAATGACGTACTACAAACCATGTTAAGTCTCATGGTCCACTTACACCACAAACATTAAAGTATCACTAGAACACACATTGCTGTGTGAACAAATATAGAACATAGCCTGCTATAAACGAGCAGTGATTTTTGACTTTCGCCCACGGGAACATGCCCACATAGACAACAAATAATTTTTTTTTTTTTTTTTAAAATGATCACACTTAGAATTTAGAAAATGTCAGCAGTCTCTTATGCACACTCTATATCACACACAACCACTAACAACAGGTGAAGTTTTAAAGTGCAGAGACACAATAATACAAAGGGACAGACGGACAATCAGTAGCGAAGACCTAATACCCGCTTTGTATACTGTTGTAGAGTAAATAAATGTCGTGAAAGAAAGGTTGAAGTGTTGTATATGGAAAAGAAAGGTTTGTGGATCGAATTCCTGGACTTTTTCTAAATGAACATAGAATCGTCTCTCTGTCAAAAGTAAGCCACATAAAAAGCATATCAAATATACTGTCAAAGAAATAGCTCAGCTAGGGATTAAGACAACGACATGCAAATAAATAGATAAATAAACAAATAAATAAATAAATAAATAAATAAATAAATAAATTGTACTGCTAACGTATAAGAAACTCTCTCTAATGTTCGTGAAACATGTAAAATTTAAAAAGGATGTAAACAATAAAACAAAATGTATTGTATGGTACAAAATGTGACATAATCGCATGTGTACGAAACAAAAATAGCAGAGTTCAGTCCTGGAGGTCAGAAAAATATCAGATATAGAAACTGTGGTCTCTCGGTGGGGATGGTGTGTGGCGAAGCTCCGATTCAGTAACATCCAGTGGTAGAAGTTACAGGTACGTAGTTTGCAAACGATGATGACAAATATCGCATATATAAACAATTAGTACAATATATACAGTTGTGATATATATATATATATATATATATATATATATATATATATATATATATATATATATATATATATATATATATATATATATATATATATATATATATGTTTCAAATGCGTCGACCTCAGTAACTACAAAGATGGAATGAAAGATGTAGCACACTTGGTATCATCATAGATAAATCACATACAGAAATAATTGTGTAAGAAAATACTTGAATTTGTCAATACAACAGAAGAATATTATCGGAACACAAAAGGATATGTTAGAGAGTCGACAACTCAATCGATGTAATGCCTAAGAAGTTTGTGTTGTTTTTGTTTTTATGGGTTTTAATCGACACTCGTCTCAGATTTCAAAGTTAGACGCTATCAGAATCATTTAAAAGTTTTCTTTGGACGTTGTTTAAAAGCGACAAGGCTTGTACCAAAAGTGCGATGACAATGCATACAGCTAAACACATTTTATTAAGATTTTGTATCTACCTTAATAAATGTTACAGACCAAGCTTTCACAACTAGTTGGTGAGGATCACAAAAATTGCATCCAAAGAATTAAGGCAGAAAAATTGAAACAGACTGTATTAAAAGCTGAATATGAGAAACATTTTAAATTTAACAAATACATGTAGTATATGTGACAAAATAAGTATTTTAAGTCACGTTGCGTGACACCGATCTCATGTCAGTTAAGTTCGATGAGCTGATCATAACGACTATAATTTTAAATTTTAGATACCAAAAATATATCCCATTAGTCATTCATAACTTTGACTAGTCTTAACTGTCATTTGTTCATCAAGACGCTTATAAAAAAAAAAAAACGATCCAGACAATGAGATAAAAATAATACCAATCGATAAGCATATTTCGGTCCATGGAAACACCCCATACCACCCCAAACCTTCGAAACACCGCAATCCCTCTCGTTACATACATAAAGAAATCAAATAAAAAGAATCTTTTTAATTTATATAATTTACTGCAATGACGGCAAACCAGCCATCAAAAATTTGCTCGGCCCATACAATCACAAATACAGTAGTATTTCCTTTTGTCGTGTTCGTACCATTGTGTTCTCATCTTCCATTTATACATCTGGAATGTTACCAGTTCTGTACTGTTGCTTGGCAATTTTTGCTTTTGGCAGCATTTGCTGCCCAACGTGACCTTTAGGTCCAGTGTAGCTAGAAAATAGTTTTATTAGATGTTTATTATCTATCTATCTATCTATCTATCTATCGAGTCCGCAGAGATGGGGAGGCAACATAATTTTGCTATTACCTCCCACCCATACACTCAGTATATTTTTGAGCGGTAAAGAATGAGACAATCTGACTCCCAAGAATTCAAGTCCAATGTATTTTATCTTTTAACAAGTATTCTTATGCGAAAAGAAAGATTTATTTGCAGAAAAAGGGCATTTTGCTCAGTCTTATGCAAATATTTATGTAGCTGAGCGGGAGAAAGAAATATTTGTTAGAACTCGGCAATTCCCATTCTGTTATGCTAGATTTATTGATGATATTTTCTTCTTTTTTGGACAAATTCAGAGGAAGAACTTGATTAATCTCTTGATATAATGAATACTCATCACGTTTCAATTTAAATCAAGTCTTAAATTAGCATCGACAGTGTGTAGACTTTTCAGTTAATAAGGGAACTAACTTCATAAAGGAATATAATTTTGATACAAGAGCGCATTTCCAAGAAACCGAAACACATCAGATACTGCATAAAAAGTTTTCATCCTGGGGATACATTCATGGAATTATTAAATTCCAAATACTGAGGTTTTGACGGATTAATAATAACTATCATGTCTTTCAGAACCTTCCTCTCATTTGTACATGTTTCCAGCACACGAATAATGTGAATATAGTTGCTGATATATGCAATGTTCCTGAACTGAAATGTTGCTTACCTAGCACGACGTACAGGAGGAATCACTATTCTTTTTCTTCAAGGTGAAACACTGTGGTATTCAAGTACGACAATTCTGATTTTATTGAGAAAATAAAAATTTAAGTTATGACAGCAAAAATTGCATTCTATACAAATTCGTAGAAAATGAAAAGGTAACATATCTTTGCTGATACACAAAATGTTACATATGTAATTGTTTATACATTAACTATATGTGGGTGAAACCGAAAGAAACATAAGTAGTAGATATGACTGAAGAACATTTTTCCGATATACATTAAAAAAGAGAAGTAAAGTATTTATCCAGACATTTGTTTACAACATGTAGAAAGGACCAAGGGGAAATAATGGATATATAAATTAACAGCGGAAATAAATTATGAAGTTTTACCTATATTGTCACCTCCTTCGTGGTTTTGTATCACCTTTGTGATGATGATATCATCTTTGTGGTGATGATGATGATGATGATGATGGTAGTGGTGGTGGTGGTGGTGATGAAATGCTGATGATTATAACGATTAAGATTAACGAGAGTATGAATTTAAGCATTATTTGCCCATTTAGATATTTTTGGAGCGGTGTAGTTGTTTCTCTTCTTCTTTCTTGCCTTTTCTTTAGCTGTTTGTTTTCCGGTCTCATGCCTTCAGTTGATAGGTTTGTGCGATCATTTATACTTGTCTATCTGTCTTCCTACCTGTCTGTCTGTCTATCTATTTATATATCTCTTTAATTCAAATACGTTCCTACCCAAATGCCTCCGTCTTCTGTCCTTCTGTCCCTCGTTTTCTGAGATAAATTACCCCTGTATTTCTGTCCTGTAATGAAGTCTTGGTAGGTTTACATCTGCTTATCTGTCCATGTATGTATGTATGTATGTATGTATGTATGTATGTATGTATGTATGCATGCATATCTGCTAGTCTGATCACACACTTGCCTTCTTACATATCCTCACCCCAGGAATATTCACCCCTCTTTTTCAGTTGTTGAGTACAATTTTAGACTGATACAATCGTCCTTTGCATCTATCACTCTATCCATTTATCTGTCTGCTTGCCTGTTCAAATACTAGTCTACCTACATATTTCCCTCCTTTAGTGCCTCTCTCAAGGAATATCTACCCCACTATTTTTCAGTGTTGGGTGTACACAGTTGAATGGTGGAGTATCTTGACATTGCAATTAAGCAAAGTGTTTATATCTATGTATGTAAGTCTACGTAAATTTGTTGTAAAGCTCTTTGAGCTTTATTTTTGACAGGTAAAGCGTTGTAACGGAGTTCCAGTACGTTATATTAATGAAAGTAGTTTTATTTTATTTCCTTATATATGTTATGTAAAAGTAACTAGAGGGTTTGGGGTATTTCGAGGGTTTGGGGTGGTTTGGGATGTTTCAATGGACCCTATTTCATATATTCTTGCCATTTTAGTAAAATTCAGTTTCATTCACTCACTTTTCCCACCGAGTCTCGTGTTAAAAATGGCGTCTTATTAATTACTAAGATGATTCCAGTCCACAACAGATTTTACCAAGAAGGAGTTTCTAAATTATTCTATTCTACAATGCTCAGCTAGTTCTTTTTATACAACGTTTTTAGTTACAATGTTAAGAAAAGATCTGTCTTTGATTTGGCGTTTATGTCTTATTAGCTTTAGAAATACATTGGGTAAGAGAGGCGACACCAACCTCTCAACCACTATGTAAAGGTATCTTAGTCGGATCATTCTTCGCCTGTTTTGTAGGGTTGGTAGGCCCAGGTCATTCAACATTCTGGTGACGCATCCTACTTCGCTGGTTTTGTAGCCACAAGATACAAATCTTGCAGCCTGGCGTCGAACCTTCTCGACTCTATCGATATCAGTGGCGTAGCAGGGATCCCAGACAACACGACCATACTCCAACACGGATCTGACTATTGCTAGATAAACGGTTCATCTACATATCTGTGGAAAGTGTCTGAGGTTTATTTTGAGAAATGCCAATGAAAAATCCGCTTTATTTATAGCTTTGATTAAATGAGATTCCCACTTGAAGTCTTCAGATAATATAAGTCCAAGATGTGGGTTTTCACTGACTTGTTGTAGTATTTGGTTATTTAAGGTGTAGAGGCTTGATGATTTTGTTGTTTTACCGGTCAAACTCATGAGGTAGCATTTATTGGCATTAAAAATCATATCCCAATTTGCGGCCTATTTTTCGAGGGCTGTAAGATCATTATGGAGGGTATGGTGGTCACTCTGGTTTTGAATTGTTCTGTGAAGGAGACAGTCATCTGCGGACAACCTAACCTGAGATTTCACACAGTCCGGAAGGTCGTTTTTGTGGCAAAAGAAGAGAAGGGGTTCTGGCACAGTTACATGAGGAACACCGGAATCGACAGTGACTGCTTCCGATCATTTTCATCTACCACCACTTGCATGTGTCGCTTTGTCAAGAACATCTCTAGCCAACAGTGTAGTGGCCGAGTGATTCCATAGTTCTATATAACTTGAAGAGTAATTTATGATGTGGCACAGTATCGAATGCTTTTGAAAAGTCTAATATCACACTGTCGGTTTGTATTCCTCTATAATTGTTATGAAATAGGTCATGCATTCATGGGCGCCCGCAACATGGGCCACGTGACCCCCCCCCCCCCCCGAAATCATACTGCAAATATATATATATATAAAAATTCCGACAAGTTTAATCATGCAAATGAAGCTGAAAATATGTCACAAGATTCTGTTCAAAACGCGGCCGTGACTGACTGACCCCCCCCCCCACGAAAATCCTGACCCCTGCAAAAAATCCTGCGGGCGTCCATGCATGCATTACTGTAAGAAGTTGCGTTTCGCAGGAGTATCCCTATCTAACACCGTGGTTTAATTAAGTTAGACTATTATTTTCCTCCAGGTGGTTAAGAAGACGCTTACAAAATATGTCCGAGAAGTCTGCATGCGATCGATGTAAGGGAAACTGGTCTGTAATTTTCTGTAAGGTGTACTCCTCCTTTTGTGAACATTGGGCTACATTTTTATTTAGCCAGTCTGTTGGTAAGCTTCCAGAGTCAACGAACAAATGGAAAGTAGGTCGCAATTTAGAGGCTAGTTGGTGGGCACAGTTTTTTAGGATTAAGTTGGCAATGCTGTCTAGTCCACCTACTTTGGAAGTATTTATAACTGGCAACAATTTTCAGCACCTTCAGTTATTATCTTAAGGCTTGGTATGTTGTAATTTTAGGAGTTTTCCATTTCTGGCATAGTGTTTGAAATGTCTTCGGTGAAAACTGATTTAAATTAGTAAACAAGTATTTGAACTTTTCCTTTGCTATTGTTTACGAAGGTTCTTTTTCATTAGTAGTGGAATACCAAGGTTGTCTTGTTTTGTTTTGTAGTGGAATACCAAGGTTGTCTTGTTTTGTTTTGTAGTGGAATACCGAGGTTGTCTTGTTTTGTTTTGTATTTGATTTTACATATCTCCAGAATGGTTTAGTGTTTTTATTGTTGAGTCCTTTTTGAATGGTGTTGTTTATATGCATGATCTCTGCTAGTTTCAATTGTTTGTTGTTTTTTTTTTTTGCACTGTCGATGAAAAGATTTGTATTCAGTTCATTGGTTTGTCTTCTTAGCTTCTTAGAGATCTGATTGGCTTACTCTTGTATTCGATTATGGAGGTCTGAATGGAACATTTGAAGAGATAGAATCAAGGGTAGAATTCACGTGTGTCAGTTGGAAAAACATATTTGATGTATACAGTTCAGAGCTGTTATACGTAATATTGTCAATATTTGAGCTACTACATTTGCAGCAGTGCCATAAAATACTAGCTCTTTCAAGATATGTCGTAGTGCTGATATCGCCACATGTTTTGTGATCCCATATGTTACAATTTGTACAGCATACACCAATCTGTGACCAAGTAACTGGGAGGTCATTAGTCCTGCAATGTAAGACGCCTCCAGTGATGTTTGTGGTTTTTTTTAGTTCGCGACAACCCACCCACCCACCTTAAAATATCAAGGGAGGCGTCTTACATTGTAGAACTAGGAGCTCACAGCATAGGAATGTAGAGCTATTTCCTGGTCCGGGGTTTGGTTCAATATCACCAGGCATGCGTATAAGCAGTGAGCAGTGATGATATACACACATCTTAGCTGGAAAAGGACTGTAAATTTGAGGTATGTTTTGGTTTGTATTTTCCATGTAAATTCTGAGTTTGTTGAGGTTTACCTTAGCATTCCAGTTTGTTGCGGAAAAACAAAGGGTAGAATTGTCCGTCTGACTTCGTTCTCAACACCACGTTTAAAATAATTCGTGTGAAACAAATTAAGTACTTTTAGCTACATTTAATGACACTGACCGGGGAGCCGCATAATTTTTTCAGGTAGGGGTGGGGCGAACATGTAGTGGTCAGCTATTAAGCTTTACGGATGTAGGCCAAAACATGTTTAGAAGTGAAATCTGGGAGAGGGGGTACTTACCCCCATCGTCGTGCCCCTGTGTGCGGGCGCCCACGACTGACTGGAAAATTGACTGAGTTACATGTGAACTGGTATTATATTTAGGGAGAAATGATAAACTACAACTAAATTCCCAAAATGTTGATGTTCCATAAATTAAATAAGAATTAGTAAGTATGAGAGTTTAGAGCATCTTTATATATATATATATATATATATATATATATATATATATATATATATATATATATATATATATATATATATTCACTCTGTTGTTTCTATTAACTTGCAGATTCAAATGCCATGTTTTAACGAGCAGTTGCATCCTTCCTATGAAATGATAATTATATTAGAATTGTAAAAATGTGTAACATTTACATAAAGTACAAGAATTACAGACTCACAGTGTGTGTGTGTGTGTGTGTGTGTGCGATTTGGATTTTTAACGTAGCTTTAAAAATTTTGCAGTGATAACGCTGCGATGTCTGCAGTGTGGCAGTTTAGAGTGATGTCTAGCACTGGGGCACCATGCCGCAGACATGTAGCATGATGTCTCACCCAGTAATATTATCCTGACACCAGGCCGACCAGTCCTAACTCTAACCTCTTAATGCTGAGCGCCAAGCTAGGCAACTATTAGTACCATTTTTAGAAGTCTTTGGTATGTCTTGGTCGGGGTTCGAACCCGTGACCTCCCGCATCCGAGGCAGACACTCTACCCACTAGGCCACCGGAGTGGTCTCTATTTTTGGTAGAATTTTCATATATACCTCCAGCATTTAATTTGCTAATCCATTCTTGCATACTACAGGCACATAAATACTCACGCACACACAAATACAAATATTAAAATTCGCAGACCCGAAGACAAAACCTTTGATGTTGAGGTCATTATACTCAAGAAACATCGATTTCAGGAGAATATAAGATAATGATAATCTGAATTTGAAACAGAGTAGAATATAAATCCAGAATAGATCAAATCATACATAAAGTATATAATGTCTTATATTTTCTTTTCAATGAATCAATTCAAATCCCAGAGCCTGTACACAACTGAATGCAAGCAATTCTACAAATCTGATACACTGTTCAACACGAGAATACTCATTTTTCTAAATCGTGGAATAACCAGAAATATTTTCACTTTTCAATTTCTATTTTTATGAGAATTTCTTGACCATATCAAGACTTTCCCCACAATGAACACACAAATACTATAACAGTATCAAGACTTTACCCACATTTAACACACAATGAAACCGTATCAAGACTTTCCCCGCAATTAACATACAAATACTGTAATCATATCAATACTTTCCTCACAATTACCACACAAATTACTATAACCGTATCAAGACTTTCCCCACAATTAACACATAAATACTATAACCGTATCAAGACTTTCCCCACAACTACCACACAAAATACTGTAACCGTATCAAGGCTTTCCCCACAATTAACACACAAATACTGTAACCGTATCAAGACTTTCCTCAAAATTGCCACACAAAATAATATAAATGTATCAAGACTTTCCCCACAATTAACACACAAATACTGTAACCATATCAAGACTTTTTCCCACAATTAACGCACAAATAATATAACCGTATGAAGACTTTCCCCACAATTAACATACAAATACTGTAACCGTATCAAGACTTTCCCCACAATTAACACACAAATACTATAACCGTATCAAGACTTTCCTCATAATTACCACACAAAATAATGTAACCGTATCAAGACTTTCCCCACAATTAACACACAAAATACTACAACCGTATCAAGACTTTCCCCACAATTAACACACAAATACTGTAATCATATCAATACTTTCCTCACAATTACCACACAAATTACTATAACCGTATCAAGACTTTCCCCACAATTAATACACAAATATTGTAACCGTATCAAGACTTTTTCCCACAATTAACGCACAAATAATATAACCGTATCAAGACTTTCCCCACAATCACCGCACAAAATACTGTAACCGTATCAAGACTTTCCCCACAATTAACACACAAATACTATAACCGTATCAAGACTTTCCTCATAATTACCACACAAAATAATATAACCGTATCAAGACTTTCCCCACAATTAACACACAAAATACTACAACCGTATCAAGACTTTCCTCACAATTACCACACAAAATACTGAAACCGTATCAAGACTTTCCTCACAATTAGCACACAAATACTATAACCGTATCAAGACTTCCCCACAATTAATACACAAATACTGCAAGCCATGTAAAGACTTTCCCCACAATTAACACACAAATACTGTAACCGTATCAAGACTTTCCCCACAATTAACACACAAATACTGTAACCGTATCAAGACTTTCCCAACAATTACCACACAGAATACTGTAGACCACAACTTATCTTCGCAATGTTCTGTGGCAACTCTGCATTATATCGAAATTTAAATGAAGGTAACGTTTCGTGGCTCACCTGATTTTCCTTTTAAGCAATTTCAGACCTAAGATACTGTAACATAAACATTTAATATAAAACACTCACTCCGATCACGTTGTAGAATTTAATATTTAGAACATTGATTTAGAAACGGAACTTCTTTTACGTTTCATAGTTTTTCGTTTGACAAAGTGTGACTTCTTAGTGTCTCTTATTGTAGCTGGTAAACGAAACATGTGTCCCGATTAACGTCATCGCAACTTGTAAGAAAAAACTGCTTCCCAGACGTTTTTAGGCAAATTGACACTGGAAACTGAGGAATCCCATCTGTGATTACATGCAGTACTGATCCATCTTGCGACAGCTGATGGACGTTATGAGAATCACATCCCACAATATATAAGTTTTCTTCCCTATCTATTGCCATGTCAACTGGTCCTATTAGACTGTGGTTCGTGTATTCAAAACACTTCAACCCATTCAGACAAAAACAATATACAGCGTTATCCTGGCAGCATGAAATGTATACACGAGTCTTTAATAGGTTAGGAAACAAATATATACCACCTGTTTTCTCGCTGAGTCGTGGAATGTAGAAGCAAGGCTCCTCATGACCACCTAATGTGATTACTCCCCAGTGATATCTGTCATCCTCACACCCAGTAAATATTAGCTTTCTATTGTTGAGATAGGCGATCGCTGTGCACCATCGAGGGGTTGAGATGATCCGTGTCAATGTGATTGTATCGCCAATTAATAGGAAATGGTTCTTCATTTCATCAAGGAGACTTGCAGCAATTTCATTTTTTGCAACAGCAGACATGCGTCTGTGTTCAGAGGTTATCCAATATTCAGAGAGGTATTGCTAACAAGAATCATACAAACAACACCGTGAGTTGTTAATATCCAAGAAAACACTTTTGCCATCAGGTAAACAGGCTATTTCTATGTATACGGGTGGTTTCCCACTCTTAGGACGAGGTACTTTAAACTCGCGTATCTTAACAAGATCCCTAGTTGCTGCCCAACTAGCATGGGATTGGGTGATGTCATAAGGTAAGGGAATTGTCTGGCGAGTTTCCAACACTGTACAACAGGATATATCGGTCACAGGCATCATGCTGGCTTCACGTACGCAGTCTGGAATATTGAGGTGAATGTCATGTTTCAAGATCTCTGAGGAAGCAACAGTTTTTGTCTGGTACGCCAGAAGCTGATCTTCCATTTTGTGCAGGACCACGCTCATCTGCGTTTCCGACCCATACTTTGAAATCGCATCCAATTGTTTGCAAGAGTTCTTGATTGCTGAAATTAGAGACTGAATTTGTTTGTCTGCATCCAGTCTCCTAGTCGACTGCTCCTTGATCATCTTGTTGCCTTCCTCACTAACACGTCTTTCAAGTTGGTCGAATATAGTATTTATCTTTCGTCTCAGAGTGGATATTTCACCTAAGTGCTTTTTTTATGTCCACATTCACGGAGCTCACATTTTGATTTTTCATTTTGGAGACCTCCATAAGATGCTTCTCAAGCTCTTCTATCTTATTTAATGCTTTATTTAATCTCTGTTCTTTGATAACATCCTTTGCATGGAAATGTATTTCTCTATAATTTGTACAGACCTTGTGTACTTCCGCAAGACAGGTGGCGCACAAGATTTTACCATGATCTGAACAGAAGAACTCGAACTCTTTATTTCCATGATCTGTACATGTTAGTAGGTCGGCTACTGTGACGGTCTTCGCACTTAGCACTCGAAACAACCTACTTCGCAAACTGGCTGGCTCAACCTGGGACGCTAGTGCTCAGACACTCAAGACATCAGCACTGGCCTTCTGTTATTCGACAGCCGAGTATTGCGCTCCTGTCTAGGCTCGATCATCCCATACTAAGCTAATTGATGTCCGGCTCAACACAACAATGCGCATAATCTCTGGAACACTACGTCATACTCCTTTACCATGGCTGCCAGTACTCAGCAATATTCTTCCTCCACATCTGCGTCGCCAGGAAGCAACCACAAAAGTATTGGCTAAGGTCTATGCCAGTAAGTAACTTCTAATGTACATAGACATCACCTCACATCCAGCAGTCCCCTTGACTTCGAGACGCCCAATCTGGTTAGGTCCGATGCCGGAGGATATGACAGCTATTTTGGCATGGAGCATTGAGTGGTCTTCAACAGATGTTGTAAACCATTCCCTCGTAGCTGAGCCATCTGTATGCCCTCCTGGCTTCAACCTTCCGCGTCATCTGTGGACCACACTGAACCGCTTTCGGACAGGACAGGGTCGTTGTGCAGTTAACCTTGTCCGTTGGGGCCAGGTCACTAACTCTTCTTGTTGCTGTGGAGCTCTTCAGACCATGTCACACATTGTGAACAACTGTCCACTGACAAGTTCCCTGGTGGACTGCCGGCTCTGCATGTTGCTGATGATGACGCTGTTAAATGGCTGAGTACGCACTGCACACGATAATAATAACGGCCTTCGCAGGATCGCTAAGGAACTTTTCAAGTGTGAGAATTTGACGATCCTTTAACAATTTAGAAATTTTGTGATGCTCGTAACAGATTTGAAAACGAGCCTCTTTGCAAACAACACAGAAATATTTCGCCCTGATTTGTTTTCCTGGACAGAACATGGTTCGCATTTTCTATCAACTATTGATTTGTTTCCAGGCAACATAGAAGCCAGAACGACATCAACACGGAACTTTTCCGCCCATGTTGTTAACGGAGTGTCGCCAAATGGTGGACATATATCAACGCGACAAACCGGGCAGTGAAATGTACGTAACCCGCTTACCTTTTTTACTGTGCTGGTGATATGCGAATTTATACATTTAGTACAGAAGGTATGTAGACATGTCAGCGATCTGGGATTAGTAAGTTGCTCCAGACAAATCGGACATATTAGATCGCGATCTTGTGGTTTGCGTCTCTCATTAGCAAAGCAACCAACACAAAACCCTTGCTGAATACATGCGACTTACTGATTGGTAAGTTTAGGTCGGTACGGTAGCTAGGGTGTTCTAGGCCATCCAATGGATACTAGTAATAACGTTCAAATTATGTCGGCGATGACAGATGTGGATATTTTCAGTCTAGAATATTGAGCTTTCGAAGCAGGATATCTACACATAGGACTTGGAAGTGAAGGTTTAAAGTATAATGATGGGTTGACACTTCTTACATTTTCTGTATTTCATGCTGTGTACAGACTCTTTTAAAATTGCCGCTTGTTCCAAAAGTGTATAATATTCGCCCATATATGCTTCCATGCTTGTATATCCATTTACTCTGCAGGAGCTCCAGTCACATCTACGGCACGGCTAAACAAATATTGACTTTGTCGTTGTCAGTCTTGACGTTACTTAGTTTGGTGGGCCGGTGCTGATTCGCTGATGGGACTATACATTGTCGTCATCTGATATCGGAAAACAGTGAAAATTGAGTCATATATATGGTCACTTTAATATTGGTCATGTCGAACTCGTCTTTGACTTGTTGTAGGTAGTTAATTTTGTTGATCATCTTGAAAAATATTCATTTGGCTGTTTGCTAAATTCAAACGAAATATGAGACTTAAAACTGTGGTGGATAATGAAAATATTTTGGCCTGACAATGTCTACTTAACTCGAGCAGGCTGAAAATGTTAGCAATAAACGCGACCGTTTTATTTGGAAGTCACATTTTTGGTCGGCTGAAAATTTAAAACAAATCAGAGACAACAGAACGACTGCCGCTTATGGATGATCTTGACTCTTTCGCTGATGAATATGGTAATTGTGTTGGCGATTGTAATCATGACTGCGGTTGTGTTAATAATGGGGATGCATAGGGATCAATCATATTATCGTCAAACTTGTTGTCAGGGTGAACTTTTGCCAAGCTTTCTCTTCTAGTATATCTCGAGATACAATGTGATCGTCGTCGTCGCTTTATTTCTAAGCTTTCAGATGAGTAGTGTGATCGTTTCATGATGACAATCTTTAACGTATTACGACTCTATGGTCTTAAAATAAGTAACAGAAAAGAGTTTGAACCAACAAGCTTTGTAAAATTCAACAAATAATTTCCCTAGAATACAAAGTGAGAAAACAAAAAAGGAACTTACGGTACGAAATAAATCCCAAATAATCCTAGAATTACAGACACAAGTCGTAATAATAAAATTTCTGAATAAACTTTAGTGGAAATCCAAATCAAATCCAATTCTGAAGGTGTTAATGTGAATGTCGTGACCCCTTTAATGCTGATGTGCCAACAGTCTTTTGTTTTATCACAATAGTGCAATCCAAGAATTAAATCCTTATTTGAAATTTCAGTATAAATTCAAGTCTCTATTTCCAAGAATGTTATTTTTGTAGAGCACTTTGTATTTCCAGAGAAGAATCACTTGAATTAAATAATTTGAAGAAATAAATTCCAGCCGAAAAATGACTGAAAACAACATGATACAATTGATTATGCCAAGATCTTAAAGCACGAATAAATACTTTCTCCAGTAAGAAGATTATATAGTCTTCTACTTGACCTCAGACCACAATTAGCATTTTCCAAAAAATATTATTACCTAATGGAAAATAACCTTCTAGATATTTCTTAATGTTTACAAAATAAAATCTTAGTTATAAATAGAAGTTTATTACTAAAATTATAATATAAATTTTGTAGTAAACAAACAGGTAGACCCGGCAATTCATAGGGAATTTCCAAAGTTCAAGATCAGATTGACATAAACATGTTTACTACAAAACTAAAATCAATAATTCAAGTCAGGTAAAAAATGAATTTGATTTTGGACAAGGTCAGGTCCAACATACAATGTCACATTATCAACAGCAATATAAAAAAATAAATAAATAAGCTGACTAACAAACAATGTAAATTAAATATACATAACAAATGCTTTATTTTAATCATGGTACTTTCTCCCAGTATATATTGGAATCCAAAGTAGAACTGTTACACCTTTCAAAGCCGCTTGCCAAGTTATAAAACCGATAGTTAAAGTTTGATATAATTCTTACATAATGCATCCTGACACAGACATCATTCAAATTTATGTACTTGATGTTAATCTGTCACACAATATGGCCGCCGTCAGCCACAAAATTGAATTAAAAAAAAAAAAAAAACTTTAGGAAACGTTTTCAAAATCTCCTACACAGAATTAGATCAAATTTGACAGAAAACATACTGCCATGAAGGTCCATTATCTTTTTATTGTGCTGATTCACTATCCGATATGACCACATAAACAAACCGACACCTGGTACACAATTAATTATGCATGCTATATTATGCCTGCTATTCCTTTTCCCCATATCTCGCGTGTAACAAAGGTATTCATACTTCACATAGTCTCAACTATCGGGTGAACAGTTCTGTGCTAAACTTAGCTATCAATGTACCCAATTTCAAATGCACGTTCATTGTTAAGTAAATGAATAAAGACACCAGCACCCCCCACCCCGAAAAAAACCCCAAAAAACTCCCGAACATGTCCGCTAAGTCATAAAAGTGGAAAAGATTTAGTTAACCTATAACTTAATTGCAAAGAAATTTCAGGGTATAGAATTATAATTCGTAATCTATTGTAATGTGAATGTCATACGACGCAAACCATGTAAGGGCTTCATTAAGAGAAGCATTTTAAGACAGGTAACGAAGGCAATACCATTACTTTCAGATCAATCTTCGTCATGACAACTACAATCTATATCCGAAAATTCACGAGCAAAAATGCTACTATTGCATATTACGTCATCGACAATAAAATGTGTCAACAGCATTTTACGGCTTTTTTTAGGCTTGGCACAACGGAGAAAGGTGTTCTATTAAACCTGCATGTACGACCGGGTCGGCATGTAAGTTTATCAATATTTGATACATGCAAGATAAAACTAAACCATAATGTACTTTATATTTGTTATCAACTCATTTTTAAACCTGTTGCTCCTTTTACAATAATTTTGTTGGGAACAAATTGGTAAGTGGCCTGATTTTAAAAATACTGATTACGATCAAATCTCCTTTGGAAACACTAGGACTTTTTAAACATATTCAGCAATATTCTTCGTTCCACTACGGAAGATGAGAAGATCGAGTGGAAGAATTCGTTCCACTACGGCGGATGAGAAGATCGATTGAAAGAATTCGTTCCACTACGGAGGTTAAAAAAATCGAGTGGAAGAATTCGTTCCACTACGGAGGCTGAGAAGATCGAGTGGAAGAATTCGTTCCACTACGGCGGATGAGAAGATCGATTGGAAGAATTCGTTCCACTACGGAGGATGAGAAGATCGAGTGGAAGAATTCGTTCCACTACGGCGGATGAGAACATCGAGTGGAAGAATTCGTTCCACTACGGCGGTTGAGAAGATCGACCGTGAGAATTTACTAAATTGATGTAATACTGATATACATTTTCCGAAGACTAAAATCAAACTTAAGCTTAATGTCCAAATATGTTGGCATTCCGTAACGTAAGTTAGAAGCAAAGATCTTTTTGTTCTTTGTTGCATTAGGCTGCACGCAATCGGACCTTTACATCGATACACTATACATGAGTATCAGAGTTTGGATATTTATCTTTAAATCGAACTTTGTGCTAAATGACGTGTAAAGTATAGGGAGCCATATCTAAATTCCTCTAAATATTCTCTCACTCAAGATATGCGGGTTTTAATAAAATCAGCTCGGGAAAACGGCAATTGAGTACGGTAACATCGACGGCTGGTAACGTCGATTACTGAGATAACAATATAAACAATTTTGAATTCATTATGCATTATTGTAAATACACATATCAACGATTAATATCTGTGGAGAATCAGTGCATTATCCACGACCTGGTCTGGACTACGCATATAGCCAAATATTTTTTGTGTGCAATCGTGGTATACAAAAAAGACTGAAACATAATGCAGTGTCATGTATTACGTTATTGCAACATTGTTTAGTAGTGGTATGTGATTAAGAGTAAACGAGCCATTAGATACATGTATATGAAAAAAAACTGAATATTTACCAACAGAGGACACATATTTGTATTGACGTGTTTAAAAGCAAGTGCTAATTATTACTTTCGTTGTTTCATTAATCACCCATTACTTCAAGCAAATTCATATCTAAAATTAGGAAATTAATTTCACAGCTATCTTATATTACATCGCTGCCATTGTCATTGATAATAATGTCAAAGCTAATTTAAACTACCTCTATGAATTAACCCAAGATTTCAATAAATTGTCTATGTATGTATTTTTAAAATAGTCAAAATAGATGCCAAATTTATAAGAATTAGAGTACTTGTAATGAGCAAGAGATATATAGTCACTAACAGTGTATTTTTCACACAAACATGTAGTAGGCTAGCTTTGAAAGGACTTTCAATCGTTATTATAAACAGAAATATTGTGAAAATCAAATATATAACTATTTGGAATATGTAACTATTTGGAATATATGGCTATTGAAACGTATCTAGAATACAACCACGAGGTGACTACTTTAGCATGGAAACATGATTTTATATAAAGTGCCGTATATTAATAGACTTTAATAGACTCATTTGCATAAAAGGTATCTTTATTGGAGTTATTTTATAAAACTTGCAGCAATTTTAAGACTGTAAATTTGACATTAAATACGAAAAATATCGGAAAAACAGACGCACCTTGCCAATTCTCACATATAACTGCAGGACAAAATCGGTCAATATATATTTACTGGCTCTCTCTCTCTCTCTCTCACACACACACACACAGATAGACAGACGGATAGATCGATGAGCAACTCTGGAAACGAAATCCTTCAAAATACTTTGACTTCATACAAACTTTGCATTCAAAAGAAAATATACAAATAATAACATCATGGTAATTAAATAATACATAAAATATTTATTGTCTTGTTTTCTACTCAACTAATTACCTCTAGTTCTAAATATTCCTTCACAACTGAAAGGAAACATGTATAAAAATTTGACATACATTTCAACACGAGGAAGCCTAAGTAAATTGTGGTTAATTCGAAATTCATTAACCTTACATTAAACTTATCGATATAGAAGAATGTTTTCACCATGCACAGTCCAGCCAAATGTCATAAAATGTACTGTAGACCCCAACATATCTTCAAATTGTCTTGCCACGACTCTTGATAATGTGAAAATTTAAATTAAGGGCAACTTTTGCCGTACAGTCAAATAAATTTCTTTTTCAGCAATTATAAATCTAAGATGCTCTATCAGAAATACCTAATATAAACACCTGTTGAAAACGTTTATCCCGAGAACACTGATTTCGAAAAGTAACCCGTAACTGCATCAAAGGTTCTTAAATATTTTAATTCCTTGTTTGCCAATGTTTGACCGCTCAGTTTCCCTTATTTTACTTGATATACGAAGATTGTGTTCCGATTAATGCTGTCGTAATTTGTTAGAAGAAATTGTTCCTTAGAATTTTTAAAGCAAATTGCAGATGGAAATTTAGGAATCCCATCTGAGATTACCTGCAGCAACGACCCATCTTGTGACAACTGATGGATGTTATGAGAATTACAACCCACAATAAAAATATTTTCATCTATATCTATTGCCATGCCATTTGGTGCTTGGAGATCGTCGTTCATGTATTCAAAATACTTAAGTCCATCCAGGTCAAAACAATATACAGCATTATTGCCTGCGCATGAAATATATACACGAGTCTTTTTTGAATTGAGAGTCAGGTATGTACAACTTGATGACTGGTTTTGACGAGGAATGTAGAAGCAAGACTTTTCTTGCCCATTTATTGTGAGTACTCCCCAGTGATACCTGTCCTGTTGATAACCAGTAAACACCAGTTCTTTACTGTTGATAGAGGCGATCAGTGTGTACCATCTAGTGGTTGAGGTGGTTCGTTTAGATATGATTGTATCACCGATTAATAGGAAATGGATCTTCATTTCATCAGGGAGACTTACAGCAATTTCATTTTTTCCAACAATGGACATGCGTCTAGGTTGAGACGTTAATCTGTACTCTGAGAGGTACTGGTAACGAGAATCATACAGACAACACCGGGAGTTGGCATAATCCAAGAAAACAAATTTGTCATCAGGTAAACAGGCTATTCCAGAGTACACAGGCGGGTTGCCATTCATAGGAAGATATATTTTGAAGTCACTTATCTTAACTATTTCACTACATTTCACTGGTCTGTATGAAGCCCTGTCTCTGTCTTTCATTTGAATGCATACGTTCTCAGCGTCATTGTGATCTGATGATGTTAAAGCTGTAATACGAATATCCTGCTTATGTATTTGTTTGGCTGTGTTCTTACTAACATGGGACTGGGTGGCGTCATAAGTAATAGGAATTGTCTGGCGACTTTCTGACACTGTATAAGCGAATAAATCAGTAACAGGCATCATGCTGACATCACCTTTGCAGTCAGAAACATTGAGGTGGATGTCAATTTTCAAGATTTCTGAGTAATCAACAGTTTTTGTCTGGTACGTCAGAAGCTGGTCTTCCATTTTTTGCAAGACTACACACACCTGAGTTTCGGAACCATACTTTGATATAGTCTCCAACGTTTTGCACGAATTCTTGATTGCTGCTATAAGAGATTGAATTTGTATATCTTCATTCAGTTTCTTCACCGTCTGTTCCTTGATTATCTTTTTGCCTTCTTCAACGACACGTCTTTCAAGACCTTCCATTATAGAATTTATCATTTGTCTCAAAGTGGATATTTTGCTTAACTGATCATTTATATTGGCTTCAATGTCGAGTATATTCTGGTTTTTCATTGTGGATACTTTCCGAAGATGTTTCTCAAGCTCTTTCATCTTATTTAATACTTTATTTGGTCTGAGTTCTTTGATAACCTCCCCCGCATGTATTCTGATTTCTCTAAGGTTTCTACAGTCCTTATGCCCTTCCATAAAACATGTTGTGCACAAAAGTTTATCATGATCTGAACAAAAACACTCGTACTCTTTATCTCCATGATTTGTACAGGTTAGGCTGCCCGCAACTGTGACGGCCTTCGTGGGATCGCTAAGGAGTTCTTTAAATGTGAAAACTGGGTGGTCCTTCAAACTTTTAGAAACTTTGTGATGCTCGTAACATATCTGACATCGGGCCTCTTTGCACAGAACGCAGAAATATTTCGCTTTAACTTGTTTTCCCTGTGCAGAACATTGTTCACACATTCTATCAGTGATTGACTTGTCCCCAGGCAACATAGAAGCCAGAACGACATCAACAGAAAACTGTTCCACCCATGTTGTGAACGGAGTGCCACTAAATGGTGGGCGTATAACAGCGCAACATACCGGACACTTAAATGTGTGTATCCCGCTTACCTTCGACTCTGTCTTGGTGACCTGTAAACTCAGACATTTAGTACAGAATGTGTGCAGACAAGGCAGTGATCTGGGAATTTTAAGTTGCTCCAGACAAATCGGACAAATCAGATCCCTGTCTTGTGGTTTGATGGGCCTTGCACCCCAGCCCGACGAAGTCGCCATTGTTGAGCAATGATCTGGAATTCACTCCTTATTCTAACCTAGATATACTGCTTAGCGAGTTCGACGTACAGTCACGAGCGGAAATACAAGACCAGTCAGTCAGCATAGCGAGGACTGTGTTATCTATGTATGAGGCGCCGTAGCGGACAAAAGCATGGTCCAACCAGAACGTTAATCTATGCAAGTAGTTAAGTGTAGCGTTTTGAATTTGTATTGCTTGTAAATCGTTGACGTATATTTAGGCATGTCTTTTCTGGCATGAACTTCCGTCCCCGATCTGGGGCAATCTTTACCTAATATGTCATGAATCTGGTGTTAGCTAAGAGGTATAGAATAGTCAAATAAACTTGGCAGGAAATAGCGGATTTTTTCTTTTCGTACATACCAGAGTTGCAAAGCTACGAGTTAAAATATATTGTTTTTTTTTTTTTTTTTTTTTTTTTTTTTTTGTTCCATAAGAGGAAATATATCCGGTACATACGCAGGAAAATAAAATTTTCCTTTTATTATATATCAAACTGATTGTTGAAATGAAGGATAGAAGATTAAACTCACTATTCAGCGCAACACCCCACCCACTTTTCGTAAATTCGCCTTACTTTCAAAGGCTGATCACATATAAACATCATTTACTTAAGAGAGTGGTAGAACTGGGTTTGACCAAATCTGTCGAAGTAAATTACATTTTTGACATTTTGTAAACAATGTAATCACAAACAAAAGTCAGATTCAGCAACGCATCACAACGGATTTATCGCTGTCATCAAATAGAATACGACTTATCGTCGCAATGAAGATGTTTTATATGGTATTACCTACAAGTGTATATCTGTGACGAAAGTTATATAAATAGGCAATTATTTAATTATCTGAAAACAAGTGTTAGTACATTTTAATTACCGTTCACCACACTGTCAATATTCGATGGCGCGATAATGACTTTCGTGTCTGTCTGCCTGTGCAAACAGTTACCCACCAACTCACTTCCGTATATATATATATATATATATATATATATATATATATATATATATATATATATATATAGAGAGAGAGAGAGAGAGAGAGAGAGAGAGAGAGAGAGCAGGTATTGTAAAAGACTGCACCTTTAATTACTATATACCGCGTATTTTTATTGGAGTCAGTGCCACATTTGGGGATTCTCTTGAACCATCCATTAATGTCGACGCATTGCGACTAAGCACGCTAGTAACGCCGTCCTTCAGAGGTTATGGGCGAGATAAGTCTTGTGTTAGTGATTTCGGTTCATTAAGAATTACATTTTTACCCTAACATGATTGAATCCAAATTAGAAAGTACATGGAAAGGGTGTTACGTTTTTATTTGGAGGAGGCAGTGGGGGTGCGCATTGGATATGGAAAGAGAGGAAAAAATGTATTCACCAGTAGTATAGTGGGTTACCGTAGCGACAATGGGAATTAGCATTACAGACCCCCCCTGGGCCAGTATAGCCCCAAGAAGTAGGTCAACACCCTGGGCCTGTACAGCGACAATGGAAAATGGAGTAGAGGGACTAGAACACCCTGGGCCTGTATAGCGACAATGGAAAATGGAGTAGAGGGCCTAGAACACCCTGGGCCTGTATAGCGACAATGGAAATTTTGTAGAGCGGTGACTAGGAGACTGTGGGTTTGTAGAGCGATAAGCGACAGGTGGCATGACGTCACACTGGTAACAATGTAGCAAAAAGAGAAGTACTGTGACGTCAGGCTACCTGAGAGAGGGTTATAGACAAACACGAATCAAGAGCGTTCGTGTTTTTTAGTAGAGGAAGGGTTTTATATATATATTCGTTTAGGGTGGAGATAAAATGAAAATTAAGATCTTTTCGAGGCATTGGAAGTGGCCCTGAAAAGGGCCTTTGGTTTTCTTCTTTGTCTTCTTCTAAGTTCTTCTTTTCCTCCACCAACTTCTTATTTTCTGTCCTACACTTTTTTGACTTCCACTTTTTGTCTTCTTCTCATTCTTTTCCTCCTCCTGTTTTTCCTTCTCCTCCTCCTTTTTCTGTTTCTTCCTTTTTTCATTTTCTTCTTCCTTTTCAATCTTTTCATTCCATTCTCTCATCCTTCTTTTGTCTTCTATATCTTCTTTTTCATCCTTTTCAATCCTAATCATTTCATGTAAGATCTCCTTTCCTCTCTTTAAATTATTTATCTCCATAGTCAATCTATGGGGACTATATGCCCCAAACTGCATTCTGACTAACATTTCCTCTACCATAGCTAGTGTGTCCACCACCTCCTGCAATCTGAGCATTCGTTCCCAGTTACTTGCCATGGTTGACTATTCAGTGTTGAATGGCGCGAATGACGAACGCTCTGCTTTATGTCCGTGGAGCACGGACGTGAACGAAAACATCCCTTACACTCACTTCACATACAATTTACTATCCTCACCAACGAACGAGTAAGCATAAAACACACATTATACTATCCACACCAACGAACGAGCAAGCATAAAACACACACACATTATACTATCACACCAACGAAGGAAGAGAAGAAAAACACACACCCATATACTATCCACACCAACGAACGAGCAAGCATAAAACACACACAATATACTATCCTCACCAACGAACGAGCAAGCATAAAACACACAAACATACCATCCACACAATCGGGATGAGAAAAAAACATATTATATACCATCCACACCAACGAACGAGCAAGCATAAAACACACACTATACTATCCTCACCAACGAACGAGCAAGCATAAAACACACAATATACTATCCCCACCAACGAACGAGCAAGCATAAAACACACA